>JBAKBP010016860.1:0-50341 GCA_037953745.1 Lithodes maja
CTGAGCCTTGGGGGACTCCACTAGTTACTTGGCTCCATGTTCATTCCACACCGTTGATAACTACTCTTTGCTTTCTTTCACTTAGCCAGTTTTTAATCCAATCATACGTTTTGCCCTGTATTCCTATGTCTCTTATTTTCTGTAATAATTTATCGTGCGGGACCTTGTCGAAGGCTTTTTGAAAGTCTAGATACACTATGTCGAGGCTTTTGGTGAAGTCATTTAGTTTGTATAGGCTGTCATAAAATTCTATTAAATTAGTTAGGCATGATCTCTTTGCTCTGAATCCGTGTTGACTATTGTTAATGAGGTTATTGTTCTCAAGGAATAATACGATTTTATCCCTTATGATTGATTCACACATTTTTCCAATTACGGAAGTTAAGCTAATCGGCCTATAGTTATTTGGTAGTGTTTTGTTACCATTTTTAAATATCGGTGTTATATTAGCAGTCTTCCAGTCGGTGGGTACATGTCCTTGTTTAAGTGACATATTTAGTATTATGGTTAGTGACCCTGCAACTTCTTCTTTGACTAATTTAAGAATTTTAGGGATAAACATGTCCGGCCCAGGTGATTTATTGACATGAAGTGAGTCGATTTTTTTAATTACTTCTGACTGGGTAATAATAAAATCTTGAAGAACATAGTTACATGTTTGATTATTTTCTTGTGGCACGTTTTGGTTACTGGCAGTATTAACCCTGGATCACTATCGCTCCAAAAGTGAGATATTCATCTATCACTGTTGCACATTTGCTACTGCCACTTTAAAAATCCATATCTCCATAACCATTTGGTATTTTTCATTATCCTTCCTACACAACATTAATCTATCATTCCTTAGTATACTCTCAGGTTTAAGGCAAAAGTAAGTTATTCTATCATATTTAATTAACAAAATATATATAGCCACAATATATTCAAATGCCAGCATCAAATGTGAAGTTTTGCAAAATTGGAAATATTTCCTATCAGGTTTCAGAGCCTCTAGTCCAGCATAGGCCTACTCTACCCAAACCAATATGGCCGATCCTGTTAGATTAGGCTTACATTCATATACGGTCGAAATATCATAGACCTAGTTACTATATATGGCTCACAATCTGCCTAAATATGCAAGTATTGCATAAACACAAAAGGTAATTACTTCCTATCGGGGTTGCACCAATGCAACCGGAAAACTTGCTGAGCTGGAGCTGGAGCGGCGTAGGTCTACTCACCATCAAGGCATGCCTCAGACTGCCCTGGCGCAGTCCGAGAACCAAGATATTGCCCGCCAGGGCTGAGTGGCATGAAAATAATCGTTTTTGCGCATGCGTTGGTTGCCCAAATGCACCCTTGATAGTGCACCAGGGTTTTAAATACAGAAGAAAAGTGTTGATTAAGAGTAGCAGCTATGTCCCTGCTATCTGATTCTAATTCAACTTGATTATTTAGTATCGGACCGATGCCACTTTTAATTTGTTTGTTGCTATTTATATATCTATAAAATTGTTTTGGATTAGATTTGCTCGCATGTGCGATTTTAATTTCGTAATCCCTCTTTGCAGATTTTAATTAGCGATTTAACTTTTCTTCTCGAACTGAGTATTGATTTTGGATGGTAATATATCTGTATCCATTTGTTATTTGTATAGACGATTTCTTTCACTAATTGCTCTACTAATATTGTTATTGTACCATAGGGATTCATTTATACTTTTATTGTGTCGTTTACGCATAGGGATATATATATATATAGGGATATATATATATATATATATATATATATATATATATAGAGAGAGAGAGAGAGAGAGAGAGAGAGAGAGAGGTGGAAAGAGATTTGGGGATATAGGACAATTTCATATAATTTTTATAGACAACAATAACGCAATTATATATAAATAAACTAACAGTAAATTGCAATGAAGGTCTGTGGGTACATTGCAATGAAGGTCTGTGGGTACATTGCAATGAAGGTCTGTGGGTACATTGCAATGAAGGTCTGTGGGTACAGATTTAAAGGATTTCAGGCAAATCAAGATTACAGTTTGATAGACTAGTGGAATCTGTAGCAGATAAATATATAAATAAATAAATAAATAAATAAATAAATACATAGATAAACATAAAAACAAATAAAGAGTAAGTTGCAATGAATATCCATTGTATAGATTTAAAAGACAATTTAATAAACTTGCATGATGAACTACAATACAATATACAATATAAATAAATAAATAAATAAATATATAAATAAACAGCAGAGCGCCATAAAGATCCTTGGGTAAAGCTTTATAGGATTGCAGGAAATGACAGATAACAACTTGATAGACTAGACTCAAATAGATAGATAGATAAATAGATAAATAAAGAAAAATACACTACAAAAAATAACACAATACAGATCCATGCAGTGATATGTCAGGGATTTAGGACAATTATTGATAGACTACTATATACATACACACATAACAATTACGTTCAGTAAATAAATAGAGAGCAAATGGCAATATATATCCTCGGGTAGAGCTTTAAAGGATTCCAAGCACTTACATATTATGACAGCTTGATAAACTAGTATAATAAATTACAATATGCATAATAAATAGATATATGATAAATAAATATATATAGACAAATAAGAGTAAAACACAATAAATAACATCCGGTACAACTTTAAAGGATCGCAGGCAATTACACATAACAGCTTGATAGACTAGACTCAAATAAAAAGATAGATAGATATATAGATAGATGGATATATAGATAAAGAAACCAATAAATATAGTAGTAGTACATGTTACGATCCAGGTTCTCAAAGACACAGGGCTCTTCAACATTGGACTAGATAATGGCAAAATGCAACAACGGTAACACTAGATCCAACCCCTGCCTTAAACACTGGAAAACAAAACACCATTACCGCCCTGAGTCGTGCCTGGACAACGAGGTATCCTATGACTCGGTAACTGGTGCACACACACTAGGCTGACGCTCGATGAAACAGCCTATTCTCAAACAGTAAAAGATTACTCGATTAGGTTACACAAAGAAAAGATAGTTAACGTGATTAATTAACGTTACGGTAGATACTCAAATAACTGGCACTCCTGTATTAAAGAAAGTGCAATGCTAGTCCTGCAACATCAACTGGAAACTTCTGAAATAAGTCTGATGCTGGGAAGATGTTCGTAAAGAATCTTGAACAATTATAATGCAGAATACGGGTCACAATAAATACTAGGACATATAGTAATAATAGGCAGGCGAATAATAAAGACTGCGCAAAGGTAGTAATGCTCGACAACTAAAGAAATGCTTTGTGACACAACGCAACAGCCTACTAGGGTTGTGCAACTCAACAACAACCTCGGCTCAAAAGTGCAGTGAATAATAATGTTGCATACATATAATAATGGGGCTTATCTCTAACCAGTGTCTGCTCAGTTAATAAAGTCTAGCTGGGGTATCAAGGCAGGGCAACAATGGGCGAGCATGCGGCTCGTAGCCTAACGTTGTCTGAAGGTGGTGTAATGAAGATTACGTTATATGACGGGGATGCTCTCTTGATAAATCTAGGTCTCTAGTACCTAGTTCTATCCTGGCGATCCCTCAGAAGTCAACACAAAGAGGCAGCACTATGTTGTGAGGGATAGGCTATGGCCCTCTCACACCACAGCGCTGTGCTCGCAAAGTAAACCCACCCGAAGACAACTTAGGCTCCCACAGTACCTGTCGATGTCGTGCAGGGCTTAGCTAACACTGCACACATCGGAGACAACGACACAGTAACCTTACCCCTAGTCTAGCTTTAGATAACCAAGCAGAATCACTCAACACCTTGCCAGGGAGACATATACCGGTCTACAACCTTCCCGAGAGAGGACACATACGGAAAAGTCCGTCTCTCCAAACCTCAATAAAGCATAATACCTCCTTAACCTAATACATGGAAATATCTGAGAGCTTCGCGTACAATACGACTGGTCAACGGTGAACGTCTATGCTGACACCAGAAGGGATGTTGAGTTTAATAAAGATTAGAGAATGAGAAAGGAGAAGTCGAGAGAGAGAAATAGTATGCAAAGTGGCGAGTATGGGGGACAGAATTGCAAAGGATGTAGGCGATACGCGTGTCAGGCAAGCTCTGAGCTGGTAAAGAACACGAGGCCGCGATGGGAAGGGACTAGTTGACCACCCGGCCGCCAGCGCCGTCAGTGCCCAAGCGAGCCGCGTCATAGCTCACCCCACTGCCAGGTGTACTCCCTCACCCTCTCTCGCTCGGCTCCCACACAAGTAACATTTATATTATAGCGAATATAAAATATAAGGCGCGGTCACAGACCAAAACAAAGACCATTTCTAGACTGTCTGTGGCAACACGACACTAATGAAATAAAGCAGATCATTCTAGGAAAACTGTAGCCCATCCGCCCATCCTGGCGAGCGCTAGCGAGCTGCAATGCCCCACGCAACCATTCTGCTAACGCCGGGAGGCGTCACACACCCCCCAAGATATGGGACACTCAACCATGAGCCCATATCTGAACAGGCAGATTGTCGCTAGAATCTGCCACTCCTAACCACTCTGCCACTCATGGAATGCAAGCTCAGTCTCCTCAAAAAAAATACAACAACATTTATATATAAACAAAATCTTATCACCCTTACCCCTATCCCTTACCCTTATCCCAAACCCCCCCTGGGGGTTAGGGAATAGAATATGCCCCACGTGCCTTCTGCGTGTCGTAAGAGGCGACTAAAGAGGTTGGGTCGGTGGGCTTGCGACCCCCACCCGGAAAAAATATCAAAGCAAAAAAAAACGAACGAACAGCCTCGGATGCGGACGGAACCAACGTTGACGAACCACGACCGACTAAGGACATGCCTTCGGACATTCTGAGAATGGCTACATGGAATGTTAGTGGCATGAATGATGGCACAAAAGAGAGAGAGGTTCTGGAAGTGTTAGTGAATGCCAGGCTGGATGTATGTGGAATGACAGAGACCAAATGGAAAGGTTCAGATGTGAGAGAGTGGGAGTGTGGAATGGGTGTGTGTGCTGGAGTGAGTGAAGGAACAGCGAGAGAAGGTGCATGTTTGTTTGTAAGTAGCAAATGGAAGGAATGTGTAAGAGAGTATGGGTCTGTGGGTTCAAGGATTGTGTGGGTGAGAATGAAAGTAGGAATACAAACGTGGGTGATTGTATGCGTGTATGCCCCGACAGAGGATATACTTGAAAGAAAGAAAGAGGAGTTCTGGATGAATGTGGAGGCGTGCCTGGAGAAGTTTGACAAAAACGAAAGAATATTTCTGATTGGGGATATGAATGGTAAGGTGGGTGATAGGAAAGTTGAGGGAGTGGTGGGAGGGTGGGGGGTACCATCAGAGGTGAATGGGAATGGTAGTGCACTTGTGGACGTATGTGTGGGGAGGAGGCTGTGGATAGCCAACACCTTCTTCCAACACAGAATGATCCACAGGTACACGTGGAAACGGATGTTGACGATGAAGGATAAGACAGTGGTGGAACGAAAGTCATTGATTGATTATGTATGTGTGGATGAACGAATGAAGAAATCTGTGATGGATGCTAGGGTGTATAGGGGTATTGGAGGGGGTCTGTCTGATCATTATGTAGTGGTAGCTAAGGTTAGGATACAAAAGAAGTGGGTGAGGAGAGCGGGAGGGAGGCGAGAGGAGGGTGGAATGGTGAGGAGGGTGGAGAGGTTGCAGGAGGAGGAAGTCAGGGAGGAGTACAGGAGAGCAGTGGAAAGACGACTAGGTGGGTTCGACCTGGAAGTTATGGAGGAAGTGGAGGAGATGAGCAAGGTGTTTAAGGATGAGATCTGTGCAGCATGTGAGGAGGTGTGTGGAGTGAGGAGAAGAGGGAGGGGAGTGAAAGGTACAGCATGGTGGACAGAAGAGGTAAGAATAGCTGTGGAAGAAAAGAAGAAAGCATATAGAGAGTGGTTGGGTAGTAGAGGGAATGAAGATTCCGAGAGACAGAAACGAGCGAGGTACGTGGAGAGTAAGAGGGTGGTGAAGAGAGTCGTGAAGGAAAGTAAGAGAAGAGTAGATGAGGAATTTGGAAGGAATCTGAGTGTAAAATGGAGGGAGAGTAAGAAACTGTTTTGGAAAGAAGTCAAGAAAGTTAGGGAAGGTAGCAAGGGAAACAGTAAGGGTGTGAAAGATAAGAATGGGAGAATGCTAGCCGAGAAGCAAGAGAGAGTCGAAAGATGGAGGGAGTACTTCAGTGAGTTGCTAAATGAAAGGAATGAAGAGCCAGCAAACATAGCTGGATATGGTATGGGAGGGAGAAGAAGAGAAGTAGTGGAGGAGGAGGTGGGGATCAGGAGGTCAGAAGTGTGGGAAGCCATGAAAAGAGTGAAGTTGGGGAAAGCACCAGGAACAGATGGAGTGTGTGGGGAAATGTTGAGGTATGGTGGTGAGATAGTGATAGAATGGGTATGGAAAATGTGCAAACTAGCATGGGAGAAGGGGAGTGCACCCGATAACTGGAAGACTGGCATAATAGTCCCCCTATATAAGGGCAAAGGGGAAAGAGGAGTGTGTGGTAACCACCGAGGAATATGTCTTCTAAGCGTAGTAGGGAAGGTATACAGTAGGGTAGTGATTGAGAGAGTGAGAATGAGAACGGAGAAATGGATAGGCGACGAGCAGGGAGGCTTTAGGAAGGGAAGAGGATGTGTAGATCAGATTTTTACCCTGAATTGTGTTGTGGAGAAGTATCTGGAGAAGAAACAAAAGGTGTATGTTGCCTTTATGGACTTGGAGAAGGCATATGACAGAGTGGATAGAGAAGGTTTGTGGAAAGTACTTAGAATATACGGAGTAGAGGGCAAGTTGCTTAAAGCAGTGAAGAGCATGTATGAGGGTGCAAAGGCGGCAGTACGTGTGGAGAATGAGCAGAGCGAGTTCTTTGACCTGAATGTTGGTTTGAAACAGGGGTGTGTGATGTCCCCGTGGTTGTTTACTGTATATATGGATGGAGTTATGAAAGAAATACTATCAAGAGCAGTGGATGTTGGTGTATCGCTGAAAAGGGAGGGAATTGAGTGGAAGCTACCTATACTGCTGTTTGCGGATGATACAGTTCTGATGAGTGATAATGAATGGGAGTTGCAGGGTCTGGTAAATGAGTTTGGAACAGTGTGCGAAAAACGGAATTTGAAGGTAAATACGGGGAAGAGCAAGGTTATGGTCTTCGAAAGGGGTGAAGTCACAGAGTGTGAGGTGAAGCTGAACGGTCAGGCTATGGAGATCGTCAACTCTTTTAAGTATCTGGGCAGTGTGTTGAGTAAAGATGGGACTATGGATGAAGAGGTGCGGGAGAGGGTACAACAGGGGAAGAGGGTTGTAGGAACGCTAAAAGCAGTAACAAGAAATAGGGTGGTCAGTATGGAAGTGAAGAAGTCCTTGCATGACAGTGTGGTAATCCCGACACTGACTTACGGAAGCGAAGCATGGACGTTGGTTGAGAGACTCAGACCAAGAGTGAGAGCAGTGGAAATGAATTACTTAAGGAGTGCGTGCGGAATTACATGGAGGGATAGACAGACTAATGAGGAAGTAAGAAGGAGGTGTGGTGTGGAGGTAGATGTGCTGGAAAGTGTGAAAAGGAACAACTTGAGATGGTTCGGCCATATGGAACGTATGGAAAGCGAGAGAATGACTAAGAGGGTGTACGAGAGCGAGGTGGAGGGACAGAGGGGGAGAGGTAGACCGAATATGAGGTGGAAGGATGGAGTGAGGAACTACATGAATGAAGGCGGTGCTGGTTGGGGGGAGGGGCGTCGACTGACTGGGGACAGAGGTGCATGGGGGCGGTTCGTTCGTGGCCACCCCTTCGGGGATCACGGCGTCAGGCAATAGATAGATAGATTATCACCCTTCCCAAATATAATACATTAATTCATAACATTGTGCTCCCAGAGCGAGCTTTAAGAAGCACAGCCTACTGAGGGAAAATCATCTGCACTCAGTACTCAGCTACACTGTTATCTTAAAATTAATTATCAAAAAGAAAGAGTTTTTATTTAATTTTTCATATTTTATTTTAATGTTGTTTTTGGCGGCTACTATAGATGTAGCCTAATTTTCTTCTAATCAAAGCCAACAACTCCTGTCCTGCGACCCTACGCTGATGCTACACACGCGAGCCAACAAGCACCAGCGCAAAAATACACCGCGAGCCAAGACAGGAGGCTATACCAACATACTGTGGTAGCCTACCCCGGATCCTCCACCCGCGACAAACAGTCCGCAATCACATTCTCACAACCGGCAATATGGCGAATGTCTAAGTTGTACTCTTGCAACATGAGCGACCATCTGGTCAGCCTCATATTCCGGTTGTGAAATTGATTGAGGAATTTAAGCGGGTGGTGGTCGGTATACACTACCACGACTGGCCCATAGGCAGGAACATAGACCTCAAAGCGTCTGAGCGCTAACACGATTGCCAGCAGTTCCTTTTCAACAACCGAATAGTTTTCTGTGCTGAATTAAATTTCTTTGAAAAGAAACTGACTGGATGCTCAAGACCTTCCTCGTCTGTCTGCAAAAGTACGGCACCAGCCCCTACTCCGCTGGCATCAGTCGCCAACTGAAATGGTCGTTCAAAGTCCGGGGCCCTGAGGATAGGGTGAGTGCATAAAAGGTGTTTAACTACTCGAAACGCCTGCTCACACTCAGGTGCCCAGCGGAACTTTTTATCTTTAGCTAGTAGATCTGTCAAAGGAGCTAACACAGTAGAATAACCTCTTATAAAGCGGCGGTAATACCCAATCATGCCCAAAAATCTCATGATCTGCCGCTTGGTGGTCGGCCTGGGGAACAAGTCGATAGCCTGTATCTTCTGTTTGGGCGGGCTCACCTGCCCTAACCCAACCACAAACCCCAGATACTGCACCGTGGCTTGCACAAAGTCACACTTGCCCAGATTAACCACCAAGCCTACTTTACTAAGTTGACTAAATAAGGCTTCTATGTGCTCACAGTGACTTTGGAAATCGTTGTCATAAATGATCACGTCATCAAGGTAGACAGTACAGTTTGGGATGTCTGCTACGATGTCGTTCATTAAGCTCTGGAAAGTGGCCGGTGCATTTTTCAGACCATATGGCATCACGTTGCAACGGTAAGTACTGCCATCCACCACAAACCCGCACACCTCTTTAGCCCGCTCAGACAGTGGTACTTGCCAGTAGCCTTTGACGAGGTCTACCTTGGTCAAGTACCTTGCTTTCCCGATCTTATCCACACTGTCATCCACCCGGGGAAGAGAATATGCGTTGGTGGGGGTCAACCCGTTCAACCGCCTAAAGTCAATGCAGAACCGAACTTTTCCATCAGGTTTGGGCTGCAGAGTGACAGGAGAAGTCCACCATACTGCCCCCTTCTCGATCAAGCCTCTCACCAGCATATACTCCAGCTCATCCCTGAGCGCTGGGAGTTTAATGGGTGGCACCCGATAAGGTATCGACTTGAAGGGAGGGTGCTCTCCTACATCAACGTCATGCACCGCTTGAGTAGTGAGGCCTGGGTGCTCGGCAAATACAGTGGGGTATGAATCGAACAGGCGCTGCACTGCCACCTGCTGTTCCTCCGGCAGGTGCGCCAGAGCATCATGCACACATTGGCTCGAATTCCCCGCCCACTGATCAGCCGAGACATGACAATCCCAGTTATCATCCACCTGGCCATTGCTGCCCCCCTCTCCTTCTCCACCATGACTGCAGCAGGTCAACACAGGGAAAGCTAGTGACTCAGGTGGGCACCTCACATACTCCTTCAACAAATTAATGTGGCATAGTTGGTTACGCTTCTTCCGGTCTGGAGTGGCAACGAGGTAATCTAGATCGGAGATCTTTGACACCACCCGATACGGCCCAGCGTACTTGGCAGCCAGAGGATGACCTGACAAAGGCAACAGGACCAACACCTCTTGACCTACCTGAAACTCCCGGAGTTTCGCCTTAGTATCGTACCTGTCCTTCATACGGGCCTGCGAACTCACCAAATTACGCCCGGCCAGCTCCAGACTTCTAAGCATTCTCTCTCTGCTCTCGAGGCCGTATCTCAACATAGAACATGGCTTAGCGGTACCCTCCCAAATCTCCTTCACCATGTGGAGAGGGCCCCTCACCTGATGCCCGAAAACAAGCTCATTCGGACTGAAACCGAGACTCTCTCCAGGTACTTCTCTTGCCGCGAACAAAACATACGGCAGACCAAGGTCCCAATCCTTTTCGTTCTCTGCGCAACATCGAAGCATGCTTTTCAGCATGGCGTGCCACCTCTCCAACACCCCTTGACTCTCCAGGTGATACGCAGAAGAGACGACAGTGCTGATGCCATGCTGAATCATAGTTTGTTTGAACAGATTAGAGGTAAAATTAGAACCTTGGTCCGATTGCACCTCTTGCGGGTAACCATACCGCGAGCAATACAAGAGCAGGTTCCGGACAACAGTTTTCGCCGTGCCATTTCTCATTGGATATGCATCAGGATAACGAGCGGCCACATCCATGATAGTTAATAGAAATTTATTACCGGCACTAGTAGGGGTTAGGGGTCCGACCATATCAATGATGACCTTACTGAAGGGCGGTCCACTGACAGGAATGGGGTGCAACGGGGCTCTCGGAATTGTTTGGTTAGGTTTTCCAACCCTCTGGCACGTATGACACGTTGCTATCCAGGTTACCACCTGCCCCTTCAACCCCGGCCACCAAAACAATTTTTCTAAAGCCGCCACCGTTTTTCTCACCCCTAGATGTCTTGCCAGTGGTATGTCATGCGCCAACCTCAGTAGGCTATCCCTGCACTCCCGTGGCACCACCAACTGGTCCACTACTCCGGACCCCTCTTGCCAACTACGTTTAGGGTCTTGAAAACGCCTATAGAGGATGCCTTCTAAATAAAAAAAATCTCCTGGCTGTGCATCGCCGTCCTCGTCGAGCTCTACAGCTCCATTTAGCACACGTTAGCTCAGGGTCCTCTAGTTGCAACCGACGTATATCTGAGGGTGCCAAGCGATCTAACTGCTCCCGGAGCAATGCATGACCTTCCCCGATACTGGGCTGCTCCCTCTGTCTCTCTCGATGTACATAACGTTGCTGTCGTGGAGACTCGTCATGCCCAGCCTCGTCACTCTCGATGACAGGCCCAGGGGCTACTCCAGAATTAAGTAATGGTGCTAATACTGAATCACCCAGGAGAGCCGCCGAGTCAAAACTCTTAAAACCAACTCCAGCTTTAGCCTCCTCCTGTTGATCGTTCCTCCGCTGGTCTGAAGACGGAGGACTAGGCTGTGACACTTTAGCTGCCCGAGCTCGGGTGACAACACACGCCATGGGTTGTGTCTGGCACCGCTCGACCCACTCTTGCTCTTCCCTACTCACGTCGGCCGGCCTATCGGCAACGACTAAGGGTAGAACCTCAGAAGCGGGCATTGCAAAGTCGTTGCCGAGAAGGTCGACGCCCTCCACTGGCAGTTTCTCCACAATCCCGACATCCAATTCACGTGCCACACCATCCACTTCCAACTCCAACCGCACCAGCGGGTATGACCGAGTTGCATTAATACCCTGCACCACCACCACCCGAGCCGTGTTTATAGGGTAGCCAGTCAAGTTTTTCATCAGAGTCTGGGAAGCACCTGTATCACGCAAGACCTCTACTCCATGCTTGCGCCCCGCCCACATCACGCAACCCCGCCCTCTATGGTCGCAAAAAACATCCTGAGCAGGGTTCGAGCCTCCCAGGTGCTTCTGCATTGGCTGTGCCTCAGCCTCTGACGAACTGCCTCGGGCAAACTCAGATGACTTCAGAGACACACCAATGTTGCAGGCCAAAGACACAGCTGCTGTAGGTGGTTTGCTAGGACAGACTCTTGCAAAGTGCCCCTTTTTATGACAATGATAACACTCCAACTCCCCTTTGGGCTTCCCTTGGTACTGGGAAGGGCCCGGCCCCTTCTTAAATGGGACGGTGCTAGTCTTGTGGTCAGTCTTGGTATCATGGCTCTTGTACTTGTTTGCATAAGGTATATCACTAACTCAGGGGGGTGGGGCGTCACGCCCCTTGTTACCTGCCTCACTACGCTGGGCAGACCCGCACCCACGAATTAGTGATAGCCGGAGGTCAGCCATCTCAGCTGCCTCCTGTAGAGTTTTTGGTTGCTTTTCTTTAAGGTTTAACGTCAGGTTGCCGCCCGTGCATTTGAAAAACTGCTCTAAAAGCACCAACTGTTTAATGTCGTCAAACGTAGTAGCTTTCTCCGACCTCAGCCAATTCCCAAAAGCATCGGACAGCTCCCGGGCATGCTCCAAAAAGGTGCTCTCCTGACCCTTGGTAACACCCCGGAACTTCAACCTGTACGTCTCTGGTTGTAGTTCGTATGCTCTCAGGACAGCCTCCTTGAGTTCCTCATAGATAATACAAGACTCTATAGGCAACGCATCGTAGGCTTTAAGACCCTTGCCTATGTTACGATCCAGGTTCTCAAAGACACAGGGCTCTTCAACATTGGACTAGATAATGGCAAAATGCAACAACGGTAACACTAGATCCAACCCCTGCCTTAAACACTGGAAAACAAAACACCATTACCGCCCTGAGTCGTGCCTGGACAACGAGGTATCCTATGACTCGGTAACTGGTGCACACACACTAGGCTGACGCTCAATGAAACAGCCTATTCTCAAACAGTAAAAGATTACTCGATTATGTTACACAAAGAAAAGATAGTTAACGTGATTAATTAACGTTACGGTAGATACTCAAATAACGGGCACTCCTGTATTAAAGAAAGTGCAATGCTAGTCCTGCAACATCAACTGGAAACTTCTGAAATAAGTCTGATGCTGGGAAGATGTTCGTAAAGAATCTTGAACAATTATAATGCAGAATACGGGTCACAATAAATGCTAGGACATATAGTAATAATAGGCAGGCGAATAATAAAAACTGCGCAAAGGTAGAAATGCTCGACAACTAAAGAAATGCTTCGTGACACAACGCAACAGCCTACTAGGGTTGTGCAACTGAACAACAACCTCGGCTCAAAAGTGCAGTGAATAATAATGTTGCATATATATAATAATGGGGCTTATCTCTAACCAGTGTCTGCTCAGTTAATAAAGTCTAGCTGGGGTATCAAGGCAGGGCAACAATGGGCGAGCATGCGGCTCATAGCCTAACGTTGTCCGAAGGTGGTATAATGAAGATTACGTTATATGACGGGGATGCTCTCTTGATAAATCTAGGTCTCTAGTACCTAGTTCTATCCTGGCAATCCCTCAGAAGTCAACACAAAGAGGCAGCACTATGTTGTGAGGGATAGGCTATGGCCCTCTCACACCACAGCGCTGTGCTCGCAAAGTAAACCCACCCGAAGACAACTTAGGCTCCCACAGTACCTGTCGATGTCGTGCAGGGCTTAGCTAACACTGCACACATCGGAGACAACGACACAGTAACCTTACCCCTAGTCTAGCTTTAGATAACCAAGCAGAATCACTCAACACCTTGCCAGGGAGACATATACCGGTCTACAACCTTCCCGAGAGAGGACACATACGGAAAAGTCCGTCTCTCTAACCCTCAATAAAGCATAATACCTCCTTAACCTAATACATGGAAATATCTGAGAGCTTCGCGTACAATACGACTGGTCGACGGTGAACGTCTATGCTGAAACCAGAAGGGATGTTGAGTTTAATAAAGATTAGAGAATGAGAAAGGAGAAGTCGAGAGAGAGAAATAGTATGCAAAGTGGCGAGTATGGGGGACAGAATTGCAAAGGATGTAGGCGATACGCGTGTCAAGCAAGCTCTGAGCTGGTAAAAAACATGAGGCCGCGACGGGAAGGGACTAGTTGACCACCCGGCCGCCAACGCCGTCAGCGCCCAAGCGAGCCGCGTCATAGCTCACCCCGCTGCCAGGTGTACTCCCTCACCCTCTCTCGCTCGCCTCCCACACAAGCAACATTTATATTATAGCGAATATATAATATAAGGCGCGGTCACAGACCAAAACAAAGACCATTTCTAGACTGTCTGTGGCAACACGACACTAATTACATAAAGCAGATCATTCTAGGACAACTGTAGCCCATCCCCCCATCCTGGCGAGCGCTAGCGAGCTGCAATGCCCCACGCAACCATTCTGTTAACGCCGGGAGGCATCACACCTATTAATCTAGAGGATACAAGTGCTGCCCATTTCTTCTCTGCCCACTGGTGTTCCTGGCACTTCTTCTCAAAGCGTGTGAAAAATTCTGTTACACCACTCTCATCAAACACCGGAACCAGTTTCAATAAGTGCGAGAGAGACTGCTCATGAACACGGTTACCAGCCCCAAGTCGCTGTCCCGTTGTCTCTACTCGCGACTTCTCTACATCCATGTCGGCACAGTACCTAGTCGACTCTAAACCAGCTTGGATTTTTGCTAGCTCTGTTTGCTGCTGAAGCTCACATGCCCTTTGTTGCTGTTGAATCTCAGATGCCCTGATAGCCTTTCTCTCTTCGATCTTAGCTGATTCTATTTGCTGCTGGATCTTAGCTAATTCGAGCTGAAGCAATAATTCGGGAGTTAACCCTTGAGGAGGTGAAGGTGCTACAATGTTTGAAATTACCGGTGGTCCCCCCAGGGGCAACCCACCCTGCCAGTCACCACCCAACTGCGGAAGCGTACCCGGGGTCGGCAAACTACTGGGATGGCTGGGAGTCGAGTGTAGGGGAAGCATGGCCGAAGGGCTCTGAGCACTCAACCCATCTCGCTCACCAGTCACCCTGCCCAGTACACACGTTATCAAGTTATCCTTGGTCATGCTGCTAGTAACCGCATGACCGATAGCTGTGGCCAGGCATTGAAGACCGTACCGATCCATACCCTCCAACCGCTCGGCAGTAATAGGCCATTGCAAAAATATCCTAGCATCCTCCTCACAGTTCACCCGATTAACCCTTTTATCATGCTGCTGTTCCTCAGTTTCGACATTACGTACTGTGTCTCCATTCTCCTCTGACCCGGTATAAAACATGATGCTCACAAAAATTTCTCGCCACAATATTCAGAAAAGAAGTACCCCAAACTCTTATGTAGCACTATTCACTTGCCAAAAAATGTCTGAAGACTCTCAATTGCTATACTACTTTGCCAAAAAAAAATTAACGTGCCCACTATATTCCTCAATAAAACAAATGACCACAACAATCCTGCAATTATCTCTTAGTTCACAAGATCCTGAGCTAGGTCGCCATTTGTTACGATCCAGGTTCTCAAAGACACAGGGCTCTTCAACATTGGACTAGATAATGGCAAAATGCAACAACGGTAACACTAGATCCAACCCCTGCCTTAAACACTGGAAAACAAAACACCATTACCGCCCTGAGTCGTGCCTGGACAACGAGGTATCCTATGACTCGGTAACTGGTGCACACACACTAGGCTGACGCTCGATGAAACAGCCTATTCTCAAACAGTAAAAGATTACTCGATTAGGTTACACAAAGAAAAGATAGTTAACGTGATTAATTAACGTTACGGTAGATACTCAAATAACTGGCACTCCTGTATTAAAGAAAGTGCAATGCTAGTCCTGCAACATCAACTGGAAACTTCTGAAATAAGTCTGATGCTGGGAAGATGTTCGTAAAGAATCTTGAACAATTATAATGCAGAATACGGGTCACAATAAATACTAGGACATATAGTAATAATAAGCAGGCGAATAATAAAGACTGCGCAAAGGTAGTAATGCTCGACAACTAAAGAAATGCTTCATGACACAACGCAACAGCCTACTAGGTTTGTGCAACTCAACAACAACCTCGGCTCAAAAGTGCAGTGAATAATAATGTTGCATACATATAATAATGGGGCTTATCTCTAACCAGTGTCTGCTCAGTTAATAAAGTCTAGCTGGGGTATCAAGGCAGGGCAACAATGGGCGAGAATGCGGCTCGTAGCCTAACGTTGTCCGAAGGTGGTATAATGAAGATTACGTTATATGACGGGGATGCTCTCTTGATAAATCTAGGTCTCTAGTACCTAGTTCTATCCTGGCGATCCCTCAGAAGTCAACACAAAGAGGCAGCACTATGTTGTGAGGGATAGGCTATGGCCCTCTCACACCACAGCGCTGTGCTCTCAAAGTAAACCCACCCGAAGACAACTTAGGCTCCCACAGTACCTGTCGATGTCGTGCAGGGCTTAGCTAACACTGCACACATCGGAGACAACGACACAGTAACCTTACCCCTAGTCTAGCTTTAGATAACCAAGCAGAATCACTCAACACCTTGCCAGGGAGACATATTCCGGTCTACAACCTTCCCGAGAGAGGACACATACGGAAAAGTCCGTCTCTCCAAACCTCAATAAAGCATAATACCTCCTTAACCTAATACATGGAAATATCTGAGAGCTTCGCGTACAATACGACTGGTCGACAGTGAACGTCTATGCTGACACCAGAAGGGATGTTGAGTTTAATAAAGATTAGAGAATGAGAAAGGAGAAGTCGAGAGAGAGAAATAGTATGCAAAGTGGCGAGTATGGGGGACAGAATTGCAAAAGATGTAGGCGATACGCGTGTCAGGCAAGCTCTGAGCTGGTAAAGAACACGAGGCCGCGATGGGAAGGGACTAGTTGACCACCCGGCCGCCAACGCCATCAGCGCCCAAGCGAGCCGCGTCATAGCTCACCCCGCTGCCAGGTGTACTCCCTCACCCTCTCTCGCTCGCCTCCCACACAAGCAACATTTATATTATAGCGAATATAAAATATAAGGCGCGGTCACAGACCAAAACAAAGACCATTTCTAGACTGTCTGTGGCAACACGACACTAATTAAATAAAGCAGATCATTCTAGGACAACTGTAGCCCATCCCCCCATCCTGGCGAGCGCTAGCGAGCTGCAATGCCCCACGCAACCATTCTGCTAACGCCGGGAGGCGTCACATACACAATAAGATACATGCAGTGAGGTTTATGGGATTTAGTGCAATTACATATAGCATATTGATAGACTAAAATACATAGATGGATAAATTATTGAATAAAGGAATAAAGTAAGTTGCAATAAATACATATATAAATAGAGAGTAAATTGCAATAAATCTCCTCGGGTAAAACGTTAAAGGCTCGCAAGCAATTACAGATAACAGCTTGATAGATTAGAATAATGAATTGCAATATTTATAATATATGAATAACAGTAAAGCACAAATATACAATGAATAGAAAGCTTAATAAATAACAGTAAGTTGCAATAAGTCTCCTCTGGTAAAGCTTTAGAGGATTTTAGGCAATTACAGATAACATCTTGATAAAATAGTATCATGAATTACAATATGTATATGATGAATTAGTAAATAATAAATAGATAATAGATAGATATACATACGAACAGTACATTGCAACAAAGGTCCTTGGGTACAGCTTTAGAGGCTTGCAGCCAGTTTGATAGACTAGTATAATGAATTACAATATAGATAGATAATTAATTCGTAATTAAATAATAGATTAATACATTATATACACAAACACAGTCAAACACAACACATTTCATCGGGCAGAGCTTTAAAGGCTCTGGGTCAATTACAGATAACAGCATGATAGACTAGCGGGATCGGTAGCAAAGACTGATACAATTCCCAACTCCAAATTGGTCCGAAACGGTGCGGAATGTTAAGGAGAGATGGGCTGTTTTTCTGGACAACCTTCTCCCTCATATTTAGCTCTATTAGTTTTTGAGATCTTAAGACATTCGTTTCATTAGTTTGGCGATTTTCAGACCTTTCACTCCATTTATTGGTAATATTAAGCCTTTTCGTGCCATTTAGGCGTCGATTTATTCCTGGCGAGCTATAGCGAGCTTGTAGTTTTCAGAGAAATCGGCCTTCGGCCGGGACATGTTTCTACCGAAAAATGTAAAAATTGATCTTAAAAGGGGGTCTTGGGGTTGTTTATTAAAGTTTGATGGAGGTCTAGGGAGGAAACTAGAACAATAATGAATAAGTGAAACAAAAAATCGACCAAAAAGTGAACAATCCCCCCTTAAAAAAAGACGAAGCGAAAGTAAATGTCAATATAAAACTGTGGAGAGATAGACGGAATAGAAATGAAAAAGAAAAGCAATAATCAATAAATATATATAGAAATGTGAAATTATTGTTAACATGGTTCTTAACACCAATAACACCCCAAATGAATGAAAGCATGTGATTCTCCCAGGATTCCAACCTAGGACATCACCTACAGAACGCTCTAACCATTACACCATCAAGACGATATAGTTTAATACTATAGTAATAACATAGTAATTAATATAGTAATAATACATCGAAGCAGAAGTAAATAACAATATGCAACTGAGTAAACAAAATGGGATAGGAATGAAAAACTCGAAACAAAATAAATTAAAGTAATATAGATGTGAAATTATAAACGGTGTAGAAACAATACGTCGAAACAAAATTAAGTAAGCAAATGTTTACGGTATGTGAAATATTAATTAGTATAGAAATACAAACATAAATATCGGAGCATTAATAAATAAACCAATTTATATGTGAAATAATAAACGGTGTAGAGATAATAAAATCGAAGCAAAAATAATTTAGCTAATTGTTATAGGATCTGTTGGTAACCCTTTCCTGAAGATGGGTGCGTGACGTCGCCGAAAATTAGAATAAATCATGATGTTCCACAACGTATTTCTTCTCATTGCCCTACTAATTTGGAAGTTGCGGTGTCCAAGATCACCTGCTGAGGTTCTCATAATAATTTAGCTAATATATACTGTTTGTGAACAAAATAATTGGTATATAAATATAACAATATAACAAACCCAAATAATCCTTCTCCCCATGTATGTAGTAGGTAAAGGAGTGCAATATAATGCTAGTTAATTATTAATTTCCCCTCTAATGTTCCCCTTTGTGTGAGAGAGAGAGAGAGAGATTAGTAAGTTTGTGTGTGTGTGTGAGTTTATCCACATGGGTAAGATAGTGTGCTCGTCTATATATATATATATATATACAGCGTTTTTGTTTATCTTTAATGGTAACCAGAATATGACTAAAATTACGTGATTGTGCTCAAGGGGTTCAAACGGTAAATATTTCTGGACACATCAATCACCCTTTTCATGTCCACACTATTTATTTTCCAGTGTCGGAGGGAAAGACTTAGCATTATACGCTTCATGATATTGGCATCATCTGCGAACATATTCATATATGCATTTATGTTCTTTGGCATGTCGTTAATGTATATTAGAAACATTATGGGACCCAGCACTGCTCCCTGCGGAACTCCACTTGTGACGTCTTTCCACGTAGACAATTTTACTCTGATAGTAGTCCTCATCTGACTCCCTGAAAGATAGTCCTCCATCCAATTTAACAAACTACCCTGAATCCCTCCATACTCTTTTTGTTTCCACTTCAGCCCGTTATGGGATACTCTGTCAAAAGCTTTCTTCATGACAATATATACGCAGTCCACCCATCCATCTCTCTCTTGTAATATGTCGACCACTCTGTCATAAAAACTGAGTAGATTTGTAACACATGAGGTACCCTTCCTGAATCCAAATTGCCTTCTAGATAGTAGATTTTTTTCCAAGTAAATCATCCATCTTTTTTTAATGATTTTCTCACAGATTTTGCACACTATACTAGTAAGTGACACAGGTCGATAGTTTAATGGATGCTACCTGTTCCCAACTTTATAAATCGGTACAATGTTGGCTGTGTGTGTTTTGTTTTTTGTTTTGTTTTTTCTATGTGATTGAGGGAGGCAAAAGGCATAACTGCCTATAGCGAGTGCCTCCCCCATAGTTGAAAGAGTGACAGGGCCAAAATCAAGGGACGTTCGAGCCAAAATGCCTGGACACACGGAGTTTGAAGCAATTTAAGTCATAGGAAGAGGGAAAGACTGATTCTGGGAGAGAGTTCCAGAGCTCAGATGTTGAGTAGAAGAAAGTTTGAGAGTAACGTTTCACTCTTGGGTTGGAGAGTTGCACAGAGTAGGGGTAGGATTGAGTTGCAAGACGGGTACCACGTGCCCTACGTAAAGGAGGTGGTATGCACTGGGATAGCTCTGAGGAACACTGATTATTATAGTAGCGATAGAATAGCGAGAGAGATGCAACATTGCGGCGGAGAGAGAGAGATTGCAGAGAGTTGGTGAGTGGACGGGAGTTAATGATACGAAAGGCCTTCCTTTCAACTTTGTCTAGGAGAGCGGTGTGAGAGGAACCTCCCCACACATGTGAACAATACTCAATACAAGGGCGCACTATGCCCCTGTACAGAGCAAGAAGCTGTGCAGGGGAAAAGAACCCCCTAAGGCGGTTGAGCACACCCAGCTTCTGGGAGGCTGCCTTAGCAAGACTGGTAATATGGTCCTTCCAAATGAGAGCAGAAGAAAAAGAGACACCAAGAATATTGAGAGAAGATGAAGGGTTGATTTTTGTATTGTTGAAGAATAAGGGATAGTCCGCTGGGAGATCCTGACGGGTAGATAGATGGAGAAATTGGGTTTTGGAAGCATTAAAGTTAACAAGGTTTTCTCTGCCCCAATTGGAAATAGTATTTAGATCAGAATTTAAGAGTTCTATGGCTTCATTACGTTTGTCGTTGAGGGATTGCTGGCTGGGGCGTTCTGAAAAACTAATGGAGTAGTGTAAGGTTGAGTCGTCTGCATATGAATGGATAGGAATTAAGGTACAGTTAAGGAGATCATTTATAAAAATTAGAAAGAGAATAGGAGATAGGACAGAGCCCTGAGGAACACCGGAGTTTATAGGGTGAGGAAGTGAACAATGGCCGTCCACAACCGCAGCTATGGAACCGCCGGAAAGGAAATTAGAGACAAAGGCACAGATGGAGGGATAGAAACCGAAGGAGGGTAGTTTAGAAATTAAAGATTTGTGCCAGACTCTATCGAAGGCTTTCGATATGTCTAGTGCAATAGAAAAAGTCTCACCGAAGTCCCAAAAGGAGGATGACCAAGAGTTAGTAAGATATGAAAGAAGATCACCAGTAGAGCGACCCTTAATTTTTATAAATGATCTCCTTAACTGTACCTTAATTCCCATCCATTCATATGCAGACGACTCAACCTTACACTACTCCATTAGTTTTTCAGAACGCCCCAGCCAGCAATCCCTCAACGACAAACGTAATGAAGCCATAGAACTCTTAAATTCTGATCTAAATACTATTTCCAATTGGGGCAGAGAAAACCTTGTTAACTTTAATGCTTCCAAAACCCAATTTCTCCATCTATCTACCCGTCAGGATCTCCCAGCGGACTATCCCTTATTCTTCAACAATACAAAAATCAACCCTTCATCTTCTCTCAATATTCTTGGTGTCTCTTTTTCTTCTGCTCTCATTTGGAAGGACCATATTACCAGTCTTGCTAAGGCAGCCTCCCAGAAGCTGGGTGTGCTCAACCGCCTTAGGGGGTTCTTTTCCCCTGCACAGCTTCTTGCTCTGTACAGGGGCATAGTGCGCCCTTGTATTGAGTATTATTCACATGTGTTGGGAGGTTCCTCTCACACCGCTCTCCTAGACAAAGTTGAAAGGAAGGCCTTTCGTATCATTAACTCCCGTCCACTCACCAACTCTCTGCAATCTCTCTCTCTCCGCCGCAATGTTGCATCTCTCTCGCTATTCTATCGCTACTATAATAATCAGTGTTCCTCAGAGCTATCCCAGTGCATACCACCTCCTTTACGTAGGGCACGTGGTACCTGTCTTGCAACTCAATCCTACCCCTACTCTGTGCAACTCTCCAACCCAAGAGTGAAACGTTACTCTCAAACTTTCTTCTACTCAACATCTGAGCTCTGGCACTCTCTCCCAGAATCAGTCTTTCCCTCTTCCTATGACTTAAATTGCTTCAAACTCCGTGTGTCCAGGCATTTTGGCTCGAACGTCCCTTGATTTTGGCCCTGTCATTCTTTCAACTATGGGGGAGGCACTCGCTATAGGCAGTTATGCCTTTTGCCTCCCTCAATCACATAGAAAAAAAAAAAACAAAAAAAAAAAACACATACAGCCAACATTGTACCGATTTATAAAAGTTGGGAACAGGTAGCATCCATTAAACTATCGACCTGTGTCACTTACTAGTATAGTGTGCAAAATCTGTGAGAAAATCATTAAAAAAAGATGGATGATTTACTTGGAAAAAAATCTACTATCTAGAAGGCAATTTGGATTCAGGAAGGGTACCTCATGTGTTACAAATCTACTCAGTTTTTATGACAGAGTGGTCGACATATTACAAGAGAGAGATGGATGGGTGGACTGCGTATATATTGTCATGAAGAAAGCTTTTGACAGAGTATCCCATAACGGGCTGAAGTGGAAACAAAAAGAGTATGGAGGGATTCAGGGTAGTTTGTTAAATTGGATGGAGGACTATCTTTCAGGGAGTCAGATGAGGACTACTATCAGAGTAAAATTGTCTACGTGGAAAGACGTCACAAGTGGAGTTCCGCAGGGAGCAGTGCTGGCTCCCATAATGTTTCTAATATACATTAACGACATGCCAAAGAACATAAATGCATATATGAATATGTTCGCAGATGATGCCAATATCATGAAGCGTATAGAAGATGAAAACAGTGGAAGGGAATTACATAGGGATTTGGATAGGATAGATCAATGGAGCAAGAAGTGGAAAATGGAATTCAACACAAATAAATGTCATGTAGTGGAAATGGGAGTAAGTAAAAGAAGGCCTTATATGGAATATAAGTTAGGAGAAAATTGTATTAACTCATCAGAGAAAGAAAAGGACTTAGGGATAACTGTTAGGGGTGATCTTTCACCCGAGAATCATATTAATAAGATAGTGGGAGAACCATATGGACTGTTAAACAAAAAAATAGATTTTAACTATAATTATAAACAAAGAGATGCTCGAGAAAATAAAATAAAAAATTGTGAGACCAAGACTGGAGTATGCGGCAGTGGTGTGGACACCACATCTAAACAAGCATGTAAAGAAGCTGGAATAGGTTCAGAGAGCTGCAACTAGGATGATACCAGAACTGAGAGAATTACCATATGAGGAGAGATTCAATAAATTAGATTTACCATCTCTAAGGGATAGGAGAGAGAGAGGTGATATGATTATGATGTACAAATGTGTGAGAGGACTCGAGAAGGTGGGCAAGAAGGATTATATTGTGAAGGATAATGGTAGAACTAGACAACATGGTGATGGGCTGGTCTATCAGAGTGAGAGCTGAGCGATCTCTGCCATACCCATAGCTTACTCTGACTGTTCCTTTTACTTATATATCTTCTAGATCTCAAGTGACGGCGTCTTTTCCGTGGATTGACCTCCAAATTGGAGCCAAAGCGTCACATTTTTCCCTTGCCCCTCAACTTTTCCTTCATAATTGCTGAGGGGCACAGGGCCTTGGGTGGGGCTGTGGTTTCCCGGGCGTTTTCGCACCCTCCTCAGCTCCCTGCCATAGAGTGGCTTCGGTCACCCGGGCTTTGTTAGTGGTAAGCAGGGAGGGTTTTGTGGGGGCGCTCGTTTATGGCCTTGGCCTTGCTCAAGACCTTGAGGCTGTTCGGCCAGACAGCCTGGGGAACAACAACAACAACAACAACTAGACAACATAGATATAAGATAATGAAAGGAAGATGCAAAGGAAATGTGAGAAAATATAGTTACCCTTACAGAAGTATAAGTAAATGGAATCAGTTAGAAGATGAAGTGGTGTGTGCAAAAAAACGTTCATATTTTTAAGGTAAAGTTAGATGATTGTAACTCAGGAAGCGGGACAATACGAGCCTAAAAAGCTCAACTCCTGTATACTACAATTAGGTAAATAAACACACATACTTACACACACACAACTACACATTCACACACACACATACACATGCACACATGGAGAGAGAGAGAGAGTTACATATATATAGTTACATAGATACACAGACCTTGCGGTCCCTACTAGGTAGTCCGGACTTAATGCTAAAATAAAATTTGCTACCAAGTGAAAGGCAAGGATAGCAAAGAAGAGAGAGAGAGAGAGAGAGAGAGAGAGGTTGCAAAGGATGAGTACCACTACGTATGATTCATAATTTAGTTAGTAAATCTAGTAAGTAGCCAATTAAACTAAATAATTTAGCCCCTTCCCTACCGGCGACGTCTTGTAAATTTAATCTTAGCTATATTTAGATGTGGCAGGGAATGAATGAAAGGATTGAGGAAAATGAGGTGAAAGAAGCAGTGAAACAAATGAGAGCGGGAAAAGCAGAAGGTTTGGATGGTATTGCTGTGGAGTGTATAAAGAAGGGTGGAGATGTGATAATAGATTGGTTGGTGAGACTTTTCAATGTGTGCTTTGCTGTGTCAATGGTACCAATAGACTGGAAGAGTGCATGTATTGTGCCGTTGTACAAGGGGAAGGGAGATCGGCAGGAGTGTTCAAGTTATAGAGGTATTAGTTTATTGGCAGTGGTTGGAAAGCTGTATGGCAGGGTGTTGATAGAGAGGATAATAAAGTGTACGGAAGTTGCAATAGGAGAAGAACAGTGCGGTTTTAGGAGGGGAAGAGGGTGCGTGGATCAGATGTTTGCAGTAAGACAGTTATGCGAGAAGTATTTAGAGAAGCATAAGGAGATATTTTGGGCTTTTATGGACTTGGAAAAAGCGTATGATCGTGTGGACCGTGAAGCAATGTGGAAGGTGTTAAGGATTTATGAAATAGGAGGAAATTTGTTAGAAGCAGTTAAGAGTTTTTATGAAGGGAGCAGAGCATGTGTGAGAGTAGGAAATGGTGAGTTGAGTGAATGGTTTGAGGTAAAGGTAGGTTTGCGACAGGGTTGTGTAATGTCACCATGGCTGTTTAATATGTTTATGGATGGTGTGGTGAGGGAGGTGAAAAGGAGAACTATGGGAAGAGGATTGGGTTTAGTAGGAAAGAATGGTAGAGATTGGGAGTTGAATCAGTTGCTGTTCGCTGATGACATAGCATTGGTGGCGGATTCTGATGAGAAACTGCAGCGGGTAGTCAAAGAGTTTGGTGTGGTTTGTGGAAGGAGGAAACTGAAGGTGAACGTCAATAAAAGTAAAGTAATGGTGTGTAATAGGGGAGAGCATAGGGTGAATCTAGATGTGAGGCTGGATGGGGAAATATTGGAACAAGTAGAGTGTTTTAAATATTTAGGAGGAACGATAAGTAGGAGTGGAGGTATAGAAATGGAGGTAAAACAGAGAGTGTGTGAAGGAAGGAAGGTTTTCGGAGCAATGGGAAGTATGTGGAAGACGAGAAATCTCGGAGTGAAAGTAAAAAGTGCACTGTATCAAGGAATTGTTGTGCCAACGGTGATGTATGGGGCTGAGACATGGGCTCTGAAGAAAAAGGAGAAAAGAGGGCTGGATGTGATGGAGATGAGCTGCTTGAGGAGTATGTGTGGAGTTACTCGTAGAGACAGATTGAGGAATGAAGAGATACGTAGGAGAGTGGGGCAGCAGGAACATTTGTCAGCCAGAGTGGACAGAAGGGTGCTGAGCTGGTATGGTCATGTTGAACGAATGGGAGATAAAAGGCTTACAAAGAGAATATGTGAGTCAGGTACAAGGGGAGATAGAAGGGCAGGAAGACCCCCATTGAGATGGAGAGACTGTGTAAGAAAAGCTTTGGATGATAGAGGAATGACTATAGATCAGGCAGGGGAAGTGGTGGTGGACAGGAGTGAATGGAGAATGCTTGTGAATAGTTGAGTGAACACGTGGTCATTTGGAGTAAGGGGTCGGGCGCAAGTTGGACTAGATAATAGTCCATCAGGCGCCTGGCCCGGGGAGACGATTAATATGAAGGGTGCGCCTGGAAGTGTGGTGGGAGGGCTTGTGGCTTTGGCTCCGCTGCATGTCTGCCTGCCGAGATCGGAACCTCTCCGGGTGGTCGGGGGCCGGGGGAGTGCTGGAGCGACCTTGGTGACCCTGGTCTCTGGGTCTTTTCCTGGGTGACCTGGATGTGTGTGAGTTTGTGCTTTTTATCTGTGTTTATTCGTTGTTTTTATATTGTTTTTGTGTTTTCCCTGTTCTTGCTCTGTCTTGAGTCGGCTACCCCCAAAATGGGGATTGGGCCTGAGCATATAGATAGATAGATAGATAGATAGATTTAGATGTGTTTTTGCATTTAAGAAGGGTCTGTGGTGATAAATAGGGGTAAGTGAGATAGTTCGAAGCCTGTAATTTGCTGGAGGCCCTTTTTAAACTTAATAAAATAATCTAGTAGCAGCCAGAATAAAATTAAAATTACGGCACCGGTATGGAGTGGGTTAAGTTAAATAATATCATTATTGTGAGGAGGAATGCAATAAAAGTAACATGAAGTTCAGTTATTTATTTATATGTTTATATTTTAATTTATTTATGTATTTATCTATTTAGAGAGAGAAAGAATGTGTGTGTGTGTGTGTGTGTGTGTGTGTGTGTGTGTGTGTGTGTGTGTGTGTGTGTGTGTGTGTGTAAGTTGAGGCAGTAGAATTAATATCTCCAAATAAACTAACAATAAGGCACAAACTTTACAAAACCAACCTGTGCCCATTAGTAAATTACTCTGTACTGTTATATCAAGGACGATTCTCAGTAGGTTGTTGTTTTATGAGGATTTGATTGTATATTGAATTATTGTGTAAATGTGTGTGTGAGAGAGAGTGAGAGAGAGACAGACAGACAGGTAGGCGAGTAATGATAATAATAATAATAATAATAATAATAATAAAAACAATTAATAATAATAATAAAAATAAGAAGAGAGAGAGAGAGAGTTACTTAAATACACAGACTGCACAGAACTTGCGGTCCCTACTTAAATCCGGACTTAGTGCTAACATAGAACTTGCTACAACGTGGAAGGTAAGGATAGCAAAGCAGGAGGCTCTCTCCCCACCAGATGAGAGAGAGAGAGAGAGAGAGAGAGCAGAGTAGAGAGAGAGAGAGAGAGAGAGAGAGAGAGAGAGCTACACAGGGTTGCGGTATCCGCCAGTGCTCTCTATTACCTGCATGTTCTCTTCTCTCTCTCTATCTCTCACTACTCTCTCTCTCTCTACTCTCTCTATCATAATCTCTATCTATGTAAATTAATTAAACATGTGCAACTATTGATATGATTCATGAATGAGATTGATGATGATTAACCCCATCTATACCGGCGACGATATTTTCAATATATTCTAACTACTATATTAAACGATGTTATGCAGTTTAAGAATTAATATGTGGCAGTGAAAAAGTTTAAGTGAGAGCGTTCTAAGCCTCTTAATTACTGAATGCCCTTTTGAACTGAATAATATAGTCTTATAGTAGCCAGAATAAGTTAAATGGACGTCGCTGGTACTAAATTGAATACCAACTTGGACCAGATTGTTAGGTTAACAAGATTACATATACGTCGATTTGGTCTAAGCGACGCGATTAAATTTGTCGTGGTGAATCAAATATCGTCTTATCACTGTCTGGAGCAACGCCTGGTAAATTATTATGTTATTGTTTATTTACTTTAGAGGGATTGGATTGATTTTCTATTTTCAAGCAATGCATTTGTAGTTTCCCTCCTAGAGATAAAAAAATAGATAAATAAATAAATAATAAACAAAAACAATAATAACACTCGCCTCCCCAGATCCCCTTCAAGGTGAATATGTATTTTTTTTTTCGGTAGAAGAATAGTCATGGCCAAAGGCCGTTTTCTTATATATTTCACGCTCGCTATCGCTCGCCCAGAGAATATTAACACGAATGGGGGAAGTGTCCTATAATCGCCAAACAATGGAGGTGAAACGACTTAAATTCTAGTCACACTAACAGACCAATTCCACTGCTATTAGCTGCAGATGAAAACAAGCATATTCTGGATAATATGACTATACTCTATTTCTTTTCAGCTGACGATAAATTGAATCCATTAGCGGCTCTAATTCTCGATATGAAAAAATACGAATTACGTCTGCATCATATTTAGACCAAGTTTACATATTTAGCACCATATTTCACTACATAATCTTAAACATAACTAAGAAATCTTGATGGGAATTTTGCAAATAACCGTCAGTTGAAAGAAACAGACTATAATAGTATTTATAATAGTGTAATTTATAATAGTATAGTATAATAGTGTTTATTTGTGATCTTAGATATGGCCACAAACTTTACTCCATCGGTTAGGAGACTATGCTACAAGAACGCTGAGAGCGGTTTGTTTTTGTCTTTGTGTCTGACTACACAGAAAGTAATCCAGCTAGCTCTCAAAAACATCTCCCATTGATTTCATTAAACTAAACCAGTACACCACACTGCTTTCTAATTACACACACACACACACACATACCAAAAAAAAAAAAAAAAATGTATCCCCGGAATACATTTTTGAGGAGACACTTGTTGCAGGCAGTTTACCTTTTGTCTCTTTCATACACACATAACAAAAATCTAAAAATAAACTCCGAGGCCAACTGAATGAAAGTGAATGGTTTTGTTAATGCATATTGTTATAACATTTGATTATAAGAGTTGATTCCTGGGCTGAATATAATCGTTTGGTTGTAACTGAAGACCATTATAAGTAGGGCATAAATCGCGACCGCTAACCTCTGGAACTAAAAAAACAGCTAGACAGCAGCATACAAATTATATATATATATATATATATATATATATATATATATATATATATATAAATATATATATATATATAAACAAGTTACCTTCCTATCAATAAATCCCAACCCCTCGATCTCTCACACTCTCAAATTCCCAGCCTTTCATTAGCACACCTGGTGGTCAATTCTCCCTACCAACAATTGTCAAAAGTGGCCGACAGAGGCACTGAACGCAATGTTTACCGCGGTGCATCATGGGAAACTGTATACATCGTGAATATCTGCACCCTATCTCTTTTTCAACAATTCTTTATTATAAGCGGTCTGTCGATATGTATGTAGCTGACACATATTATAGCCTATGCATACTGTTGTTTATTACATTTTAAAGTAACCCATACCCATATAAAACGTATATTTACAATACAAAGTCAGGGAGGTGTGGTGGAGTGGTCATGTCACTGGATTGGTAATCCAATGGACCCGGGTTCAAATCCCGATATGTAAATGGGAAGATATTATTGGGATTGAATTTGTGCTGTACCTAGTATCAGTGCATTACCACAAAGCCCACCGAAATGCCAAAAAAATACCCTCATTGTTCCCTGATTAAATAACACTGTATGAATATTCCCATATTCAAAATATGTTACAGGGGGACAATGCCTAGTGAGTTCACTGCTCAATAGGTGGCATTCTGAGAGTGAGGGTCTGAGTCTGGAGGGTGAGACGGTGAAGCACTTGAGCGAAGCAACCAGCCGCTTCAGAGATGGAGCTGCTTTGAGCCATGATGGATGCTTCACATGTCTCACTCCCCAGGCTGGAACAAGACCTCACGGGCTTCGCCGTGTTGAGCGGTGGCATGTACAGGCTCTCAGCCTATGCCCGAGAGGGAGTAGTTGGAATATAGAAAAAAAAAAAAAAAAAAAAAAAGCATTTTCGCGCCTTTTTGTTATGATTATTAATCAGCTGATAATTATGTTTGTAGTCATTATCAGCTGCATATGGACATTCCCATGACTACTATACTTTATAAGGATTTAGTGTAGTCATATACTGTACAATAAAAGAAAGTATAATACAAACAAAATCATGATAAACTGTTCATGTCCTACTGTAGATGTTAAGTATTGTTGATGTCGACAGTCGTAGCTCTGGCGCTAGTTAAGAAGCGTCCACCAGAGGTCTCAAGTGTATTCTTGGTAGCGAAAATTCACCAACAATTTGACCTTTTTCACACGCTCGGTAAGTTACGGTGCTTTAGTTACCGGGGGACGTATGTGGGGAGTGTTGGCTACTTTTTTTGTTTGTGTTGGGGGGGGGGGGGGAACCATGTTGCATATACTTTGAATTTACCTTATAAAACTGTATGTATATTATTCTCTATATTAAAATGTTCCTTGTGTATGGTTTTATGCCGAAATGATGATGATGGTGATTATTACTCTGTGTACCGGTACTGGATTTTTTGTTTTGTTGAATTTAATATAATTCTGGCAAGTTATAGGTATTTGTCCATGTTTCTCATTTGATTTTGACCGGGTAAGAGGAAAGTGCCAACATCAAAATAGATTTGCAGACATTTGTTGACGAAATGTCGATTAAGATTTCTTAAGCACGAGTAAATTTTCGAAAGAATAATGTAGATGCCCAAAATGGTCGAAATATTTCGATTTGGATTAATTAAAAGAACGTATAAATATATTATTCCTGTGATTATGCACAGTATAGCCTAATCAATATCAACACGTATCTATAAAGGAACTTTATCATTTTGACAGATCTTTACTATAGTTGAATGTTTTCGTCTCGGCTCTGGAGGTAGTCAGAATGATACATAAATTACCTTCATATAATACGAGAGCCGTCCTTTTAAGGGGAGATAGGTCGTTTTTGTCTGGTCCCATTTCTCCCTCGTGTTAAGCCCCATTTGTTTTGAGATTATAAGACGTTCGGCCCATTAGTCTGGCGATTTTAACACATTTTGCCTCATTTCGTTGTCCATTTTAAGACCTTCCGTGCCATTTAGGTGTCTATTTTTTCCTGGCGAGCGAAAGCGAGCCTTAAATTTTAAGAGGAACCGGCCTTCGGCTGGGAAATTTTGCGACCGAAAAATGTACTAATTTATTTGGAAGGGGGGGGGGGGGTCTAGGGGGTGCTTTTATAAGTTTGATGGAGGTCAAGCGAGGAAACTAAGAAATAAAGGAATAAGTGAATTAAATCGACCAAAAAGAAAAAAACGGCACAACTCCCTCTAACTGCTCAAAATCGTCTAAATATAGCTAGCATAAAATTGAAACGACGTCGCTGGTATAGAAGTGGTTTATTATAGGGTAAATTGACCAGTTTGTACGCGGTTGTCAAAATAGTACGCACTATTGAAGACAACACCTAAATAAATTAGCTCGTTCAGTGTTTTAGGACGCATTTGGCACTTTTGTCTGGTTATCATTAGAAGATGTTATGCGATTTGGGAAATATCTCTAGGAAGCAAAGGGGTAAAAACTATACTGGTTAAGAGGGTATGTGCCTTTTTTTTGTTTTGGCTCCCCTTCTCCCTCGTGTTAAGCCCCATTTGTTTGAGATTATAAGACGTTCGGCCCATTAGATTGGAGATTTTAACACCTTTCGCCCCAATTACGTTGTCAATAATTATTATTGTAAGACCTTTCCTGCCATTTAGGTAACGATTTTTTCCTGGCGAGCGATAGCGTGCCTGAAATTTCAAGAGGAAGGCCAGGACATGTTTCTACCGAAATTTTTTACAAATTTATCTTGAAGGGGGATCTAGATGTTTTTCTAAGCTTGATGGAGGTCTTGCAAAGAAACCAAGAAATAAAGGATTAAATTAATAATAGACAAACAAAAAACGTCCCATCTCCCCTTAACTCTAGTTCCCACAAGGTCTTCCTAAGCTGAAGAAAATCTTTTAATAATAGCCAGATTAGGTTGTCAAAACGCGTCATAATCTTGAAGGGGGTTTAGGAAAGTTAGAAACCCTGTCTGTACCGGCGACGTCCCTTTCCTTATATCCTGGCAACTATTAGACGAATTTATTCAGTTTAGGAAGAACGTCTACCCATTAAAAGGCTCCAGACTATCTCAATTCATTCTTTTAAGCTACCATAATTATATCCTTCCTAAGCTTCATAAAATCTTCTAAATGTAACTTCAAATCAAATATATAAGACGGTACAGAAGGGGTTAATAAATGGATTGTCAAAATATGCATTTGTTTTGGTATATATCTTTATATAATTTATTGTTTATTTATTTATTATTATTATTATTTATTTATTATTATTATTATTATTATTATTATTATCAACTCTGCGTGTAAGCAGAGTTTGGTATCCCCCCCCCCCCCCGTATAGTGGGTACCACACGAAAAAAAATTCTGTCGTCGTCGTCGTCGTCGTCGTCGTTGTTGTCGTCCGTCTGTCTCGGAACTCCTCCTAGACCGTTGGACGGATTTTCACCAAATTTCACACGAACATTTGTTGCGTGAATGCAAAAGTCAGTCAAAAAAGATTTTTTGAATTTATGCAATAGTTATGATTTTAGGTCCAAAATATGGTTTTGCCCCCCCCCCCCCCCCCCCCCCCCAGCAATGATGGCGTTCTTAGTGTGTGAGCCCCGAAGGGGCTCACACACTAAGAACTCATTCGTTCTGGGAGCGAAAACATCTCGCTACGTATTTGCTAGGTTAAGTTAGTTTAGTTGGCATTATAAGTGATGGTAGTAATATTTGAATTTATGGTGATAGTAGTGATAATGGTTATAATTGTAATGATGATGGTTGTAGTTGTATTGATGATGATGACAGTAGTGATGATGATGACAGTAGTACATGTGATGGTGACAGTAGTAGTAATGATGGTCATAAAAGTAGTGATGATGGTGACAAGTAATGATGATAGTTGTAGTGATAATAATGACAGTAGTGATGATGGTAATGACGATGGTGTGAGTATTAGTGATGATGGTGAGTAGTAGTGCGGATGGTGAAATTTGTAGTGATGATGATGATAGTTGTGGTGATGAAGTTCATAGTAATGGTGATGATGGCAGTAGCAGTTATTATGGTGACAGTAGAATAAATGATGGTAATATTTGTGACAGTAGTAATGATGATGGTTATAGTAGTAGTGATGATGTTAACAGTAGTAATGATGATTGTAAGATGGTGGTGATGATAGTAGTAATGATGGTTGATAGTTGTAGTATCAATGATGATAGTAGTGATTAAGATGCTAGTGACAATGGACAGTGATTATGGTGAGAGTAGTAGTGATAATTGTAATTGTAGTAGTGATGATGATCATATAGTAATGGTGATGATGACAGTACTCGTGATGATTGTGGCAGTTGTAGTGATGATGGCAGTTGTAGTGATAATGGCAGTAGTAGTGATTATGTTGATTGTGATTGATGATGGTATTAGTAGTGAGGATGGTAACCCCTCGCAGAGTTGGGTATGCCGTTTTGATTTTGGGCAACACGGCACGTCTACTTTATTATTATTATTATTTGTTATTATTATTATTATTTGTTATAATTTATTATTATTTTATCTACCTCTACTTTTTATTGTAGGTATTGTAGGTTTATATAGATTCTTTGCTTACTAACCTTTTCTGTACCGGCGACGTTTTTTTTTTTTTTTAATTCTTAGCTTATTCTATCTATATTCAGACGATATTGTGCAGTTTAAGAAGAATCTGTGGTAGTAAAATGGGTTAAGTGAGATAGTTTGAAGCCTGTTAATTACTGGAATCCCTTTTTGAACTGAATAAAATCGAGTAACAGTAGCCATAATAAAGTTAATAGCACAACACCGGCACTGCAAGGTTAAGATCACCGAGTATATTCAAATTCAGATACCAACTGTACTTCCTAACTCTAGTAATATTACTTAACCCATGTAGTACCGGTAACGTATTTTGTATTTGATTCCAGGTACATTTAGACGATTTTATGAAGGAAGGCTACAGTATATGGTAGCTAAGAGGATTGTTTGAGATAGTGTGTAGCCTTTTAAATGGTAGAGATCCTTCCTAGGCTGAAAACAGTCGTCTAAATGTTGCCAGATTATAATAACATGGATGTCATTGGTCCTGAACGGGTTAAGGTTAGCCCGAATATGGTTTAATTACCCCGTAAGGTTTATGACGCGTTTTGACTGTTCATTCTAGCTATCATTAGACAATTTTATGCAGCTTAGGAAGGAGCTGTGGGAGTCAGAGATATGATTGAGATAGTTGTTATCCTTTGAATCTTAGAGGGCCATCCGAAACTGAATAAAATCGTCTAATGATGGCCAAAATAAACTGTTAAAATGCGTCATGATTCTCAAGGGGTAAATATGACGCCAACGTATTCAAGAGTTAACTTCTTCTGTACCGGGGATTGCATTTAACTTTATTGTGGCTACAGTTAGACTAATATATTCAGTTTAAAAAGGGCCTCCAGCATTTAACAGGCTTCAAACTATCTTACTTAATAATAATAATAATAATAATAATAGTTCTTAAAGCTAGCGCATGCCAAGCTAGCTAAGGATAGCTCAATAAGGCCGAGTAGGCGTATTTCCATTGGGGTCCTGTACTACTACCCCATCCCTTTGCTCATGAGGGATGGTAACGACTCAGTGCTTGTGAAAAATCTTTAATGCGCCGAGCGTGGGCGCGAACCCGGGCCTTCTGGGTGGAAGTCCGAGACGCTAGTCACTACACCAAGCGAGCCGCTGACTTAACCTTACTTAACCATGTTTACTACAACAGATCCTTCTTAAACTGCACAAAATAACAGTATAGGTAGAATAAATATTATTATAAAGACGTTGGCAGTACAGACGAGGTTAAAACTCGCTGAGGTGAGAATCGTTCAGCAAGCCATGGAATTACCAGAGTTTAACCGTAGGATTGAGATAGATGTTAAGGGGGTCACCGGCTTTTTTTGTTTATCTTTCTCTCCTTTTCTCTCTTTCCTTGGCTTGTTTCCATTCGGCCCCATTCAGCCAACTGCATTTTAAGACGTTTATCTCCATCCAGGTGTCGATTTCTTCCTGGCGAGCGATAACGAGCCAGCATTGTATGGAGAATCCGGTTTCGCCGGAAAAAATGTTCTATCGAAAAATTTACAAATTTAGCTTGCTGTCAAAACATAAACAAATATATATAAACTGGCTCGCCAGGAAATTATTGACACTTGGATGGGGATAAACGTCTTAAAACAGTAGGCTGAATGGGGGCCGATGGATACAAGCCAATGAGAGAGGGAGAGAAAGAGAAAAACGCGAGGTGAGCCCCCTTAACCTGCAAAGTATATTATATGCCCCCTCCCCGCACTCCGTGTCTTTCCTGTTTACCTTCATTATCTTTTAATCGCCTCACTGAAATATCTGGCATAAATCAAAGGCCGAAATGGTTGGGAGGTGTGTGTGTGTGTGTGTGTGTGTGTGTGTGCGCCCCCCCCCCCCCACCACCCATGGAGACTGGCAGCGCTGACTTATTGTCTAATTGTCTTTTTATACGCGTAGAGAGAGAAGTGCGATCGGCTTCCCCCAACCTGGAGTCCAAAATGCGAATGTTTACACCAGGATTTTCTTTCACTTTCGCTAGCTCGTACGTTCGTTCACTCCTTTTCCTGCTTCGGTCGATACTTATCGACCGATAAGCTGTTAAATGTGGCCGATTCTCCTTTGCTTGTTTAATGGTAAAATGGAAGATGCGACATTTCATGACCATAGTGAAGGCACAACGTCAGAATAGGGCGGAGCCTGCGCGGTGGGAGGCGGGACTTCATGTACCAGATGTACGAGCGGTTTTCCCCTTTCGTGGCGCTAAAAAGTAATAATAATAATATTTATTCAATTAGCATTTTACAATGTTGGTACCACATAATATGTTACAAATATGACATGTACCAGCTTTGCATAATTCCAACTAAGGATAGCCAAATAAGGCCGTTAGGCCTTATTGGGCACGAGTTGGATAAATATACGCCATGTCTTTTTCTTGTATTATCTATGTGCATAATTATATTTGTAACTAAAAAGGAATGTAGTGTTTGCGTGGGTGATAATCTGCAAAATTACCCGTGTCCTACCAACTGCAATGTACTACATTATTTTTGCAAGTGTGCAAAGTCTCGGCAGCGTCCGACGGTCCGAGCCAACCGAATGAGATTCAGTGTTCCTCGGGCAGTGAACGTGGAAGGTTATACGTCTGTCTCGCGGGAAGCTACCACTGCATGTGTTCAGCCTCTTGTCACATTGCATCCGGTGATTGATATCGATGATTACCCAGTTTAGTGCGCCCTGTGATAATACCTTACCCTCACCCCCTCCGGAGATTAGCCCGACTGTGGAAGATGTAAAAGTTTGCACGATCCTTTGGGTATAGTGCGGTGATTACACAAAACATAAAGCCCAAGTTAGAAAATATAAGCAAATCTTTCACAGGTTTGAGTTGAGAAGCTCTGGAAAAAAAAGGCGTTTTAGCTTAAGTGTGAATAGCAGGGGAGGTACGTGTTGGTGTAGAAAGGATTGATGCTAACCAACACCACCAAGATGCACCACCACCACCACAATCACCACCACAACAACACCAACACCACCACCACGGCTAGCACTCGGGCCCAACACCACCACCACCACCAACCCAGCACCGCCGCCGCTTCTAAACCAGACATACAAGGTGAGAGCAAGAGGAGGGATGGAAAGGAATATATGTGGATATGTTGAGTGGTACTTGAAAAGTAGACAGAATGGATAAAAAACACTTTATTGACAACGTTTCGCAGATAGCTGAAATTTCGGGCATAAAAAGAATCAAAGGCTGAAATGGTTGGAGAATGGCAGCGCTGACTTATTGTTTAATTGTCTTTTCAGCATACGCGTAGAGAGAAGTGCGATCGGCTTTCCCAACCTGGACTCCAAATTGCCAATGTTTTCGCCGGGCTTTTCTTTGACTTTCGCTCGGTCGTTCACTCACTCTTTTCCCCGCTAATTGGTCTAATTGGATGGTGTTCTTTATCCATATGTGGATATATTTATTCTTTCATACTGTAATGCTTAGAGTGTTTAAGATCTGTATGTGGTAACATAGGTTAGGATCCCGGTAGGATTCACACTAGAGCAGATTAGCGAGGGAAGACAAACATCGGTAATCGTAAAATCAAAACGAAATTGATTGTTGTATTAGTATTATTATTATTATTATTTTTATTATTAGTATTTGTATTATTATTATTATTATTATTTTTATTATTAGTATTTGTATTATTATTATTATTATTTTGTGTTATGTACCATACCTTATGTGTTTACATGGTTCGTGTTATGCTAAATCAAATTGTCTTTAGTTCTAGTCCCGTGACCCTAGAAAATTTATAATAAGGTGTTCAAGGATGGGGATGGAAGAGATTTAGTTATTAGGGTTTATTATTTAATTAGTTATTTGTATTCATTTTATATGACGTTCTTCGACTGAAATTGTTCGTGGAAGCTAGAATGATATAAAGAGGTTGTCATTGGCTGTTAGTTATTTTTATGTATATGACGTTATCGAATAATATACTCTGTGGAAGCTAGAATTAAAGGAAGAGGATGTCATTGGCGGTTAGTCATTTTGGTCAATATTTAAGAGTCGCACCACAGCTGGGATCTCATTTTTAATGGTAGTTTTGGGTTCCTATCATTCTATGCTTCATTGCTATATACTTTTTATCCACGGGATTTTTTTTTTTTTAGAATTAACCTAACCTAACCTAACCTAATATCCCCCAAATACATTTAGGTTAGGTTAGGTTTTTTGATTAGGTTATTGCAAAAAAAAAACAAAAAAAACAACAACAACAAGAACACATATTTTCCCGTGGATAAAAAGTATATAGCAATGAAGCATAGACTGATAGGAACCCAAACTATCATTAGAAATGAGATCCCAGCTGTGGTGGGACTCGTAAATATTGACCGTAATTTTATTTGCATGACGCTATCGAATGGAATTGATATGGAAGCTAGAATTCAATTTAATAGTACCGTATGTCAGTGGCGGATATTTGTTACTATGCTTTGTTTATGGTACAGTTCTTGACGAGCCTCAACACTAGGGACGTCGTTGTTAAGGGGGATCACCTTTTTTTTCTTTTTTTTTTCTCTATCTCCGGCTTGTATCCATTCAGCCCCATTCAGCTAACTGTTTTAAGGGTTCCATGTCATCTCAACCAGTAGACCATTTCAACCAGTAGCTCTCAACCAGTGCCAAATTAACCCAGACCAACCAAACCAGTGCCAAAATATAGTACTAACCTAACCTAACCGTATTGGTTGATTTGACACTGGTTGAGAGCTACTGTTTTTTTTTTTTTTAAATGGTCTACTGGTTGAGTTGACCGGTCACCGTTTTAAGACGTTTATCCCCATCCAGGTGTCGATTTCTTCCTGGCGAGCGATAGCGTGCCAGCATTGTTTGGAGAAATCCGGCTTCGCCGGAGAATGTTTTCTATCGAAAAATGTACAAACTTAGCTTGCTGTAAAAACAAATATATATGTATGCTGGCTCGCTACCGCTCGTCAGGAAATATTGACACCTGGATGGGGGTAAACGTCTTGAAACAGTAGGCTGAATGGGGCCGAATGAATACAAGCCAAAGAGAGAGGGAGATAAAGAGGAAAAAAAGCGAGGTGGGCTCCTTTAAAAACAATGCCGTCTATAGTATATTCCTGGAGTTTAATATTGTATAGCGGTGATTGATGCACGTGTAAATAAATAGCCAAATACAGTACAGTACATATGAATCATATACCGTACAGTCAGAAACCGCAATTTCCGAGACACTTTGATAGGGCCCGGACATGAGGAGCGCATCGTTTCTGGACGACAGCCCACTTTAACTATCACAAGGCCGCATACCTATGAACACACGTTTCGAACCAATAGATGCTTCACTCAGTCTGCCATGTATAATTATAATGCTGCTGCTATGCTATGATCCGCATTCATATATACTGTTTATGGATATACATTTGTCAATAATACCTTTATTACATTCCCTTACCCATCTACAGTAAATACGGACACGATTATTACCATAGGTTTATAACAACAAATATGAAAATAAATACTTCCAAATTGCAAAGTGAATGAACAGGATTTAGGTGTGTATGTGCGCTCGCGCGCGCTATTTTCTTTGCACACTGAGATACCATGCCCAAGACGGGGGTTCCAACCTTAAACGTGTCATTGGCTGTTACGAAATTTGGTAGTTTAGGTTCGCACCCCCACCCCCCACAGAGCTGTCTTCATTTCCATGTTCCCAGTGACCCCGTTATGCATACTTGTATTAATATTGAAGAGGAGGATGTTCAGTAGGCTATTATAGTGTAATGTTTACCTTGCATTGGTGTGTAATAAATAGTTGTTGTGTAAAGTAACGATGGCAATTATGGCGTAAATTGCTAGTTACGATTAGTCGAGTGTGTGTGTGTGTAAGTGAACCGATGTGTGTTGTAATAGACAGGGTGTCAAACGACGCCGTTTTTCTTGAGTGATAACGCAAATGAACTTTTTGTATAATGATAACAAAAACTCCCCCAAGTGCCCAACCCTTTTTTTCTTTTAAGAAACACAAAGGTAAATTGACATAATTTTGGTCTCCATATTTTCCATCTTGATTGCTTTTAGATTGCAGGAAATACTGTTTTAGACACCTAAATTCTCAAAAAAATCACGGGGGGGCATGCCCCCGGACCCCCCTAGAGCTCGCGCCTTCGCCGCTCCGTCACGCTATAATGATAACAAAATAATAAACCATAATGATAACACAATTCATATTTTGTGGATTGACACCCTGGTAATAGACATAATGCTCTACAGTAGGTGACAAACGCTGAAAACAGAAGTGTCTGCTTCATGCCATACGACACAACGAACTCTGCAATGTAATATTACCGGTACATGTTATCATCTGGTTATGAAATTCAGGTGTGAAACGGCAATGAGTTATCAGTAGTGATATATGGGGGTATATATTGTGTATATATGTATTATATTATATGTAATACCACACTAGGTTAAGCTTCAGACGCTGATAGGTTTATATAATAATTATTCAATATTAATTTAGTCAAATGTTTATATTCCACTCTAAAGGGTAAAGGCTATACAGTATAAGCATTGCATCGTGATATTACGTTTAGCAATGGCTATAGATACCTTTCCGATGTTAGTATTATATTGTCTGATATATTGCAATGTTTACACAGTGCAGCAAAGGTTAATAGCATGATAAAAAATGGATGAATTATATGTGAGTACCGGTATGTGTTTAATAGTAATTACTATGGATGACGTGTGATGAATAACACACACACACACAACCAAAGCCTGTCCATTCACTGCGGTTTGGTAGAGTTTCGTTACAGTCTTAATTCTGTAATAGCTATCGGTGTTTTATGTAGATACAGGAGGGAATAACAAACAATGCTATTTGGTGGTATAATGGTTAAGGTGTCTAAAAATGTGTGAGTGATAACCCGGGTTCGAATCCTGGTGGATCACATAATTATATGCTTTCATTAATTTCATTGGAGGTGTTTGATGTTGTGGTTAAAAAAAATAAAAAAAAAAAAATAATAATATATGATTCTATAGTATGAATCGTATCTTAGCATAACCACAATAATTGTACATGGCAGACTGAGTGAAGCATCTATTGGTTCGAAACGTGTGTTCGTACGTGTGCGACCTTGTGATAGTTAAAGTGGGCTGTCGTCCAGAAACAATTTACGCTCCCAAATGTCCGGGCCCTATCCAGGTGTCTCAGAAACTGTGGTTTCTGACTGTACATGCTTAGGAAATATTTGTTCAGTATACAATATAATATACCGTGCTGGTAGCCTACCCGGTACATTTCATAGCCTATAAATTATATATATGCATAGAAATATTGGTACGGTATGCCATTATAATACATTAGCGTACATATAAATCATCCGCTACTGTACATATGCATCGGAAATATATATATATCGGTAACATTTAATACAGTACGGTACGAAAAATCTTAAATATGCCAAGGAAATGTGTGTATAACCTTAAATACGGTATTTAAATCATAAATATGCCAAGGAAATGTGTGTATAACCTTAAATACGGTATTTAAATCATAAATATGCCAAGGAAATGTGTGTATAACCTTAAATACGGTATTTAAATCATAAATATGCCAAGGAAATATGTGTATAACCTTAAATACGGTATTAAATCATAAATATGCCAAGGAAATATGTGTATAACCTTAAATACGGTATTAAATCATAAATATGCCAAGGAAATATGTGTATAACCTTAAATACGGTATTAAATCATAAATATGCCAAGGAAATATGTGTTTAACCTTAAATACGGTATTAAATCATAAATACCGGTATGCCTAGGAAATATGTGTATAACCTTAAATACGGTATTAAATCATAAATATGCCAAGGAAATATGTGTATAACCTTAAATACGGTATTAAATCATAAATATGCCTAGGAAATATGTGTATAACCTTAAATACGGTATTAAATCATAAATATGCCAAGGAAATATGTGTATAACCTTAAATACGGTATTAAATCATAAATATGTCAAGGAAATATGTGTATAACCTTAAATACGGTATTAAATCATAAATATGCCTAGGAAATATACCAGTACGGTACTAGTATTGTATAACATTTGATACAGTACGGTACATAGGCTACGGTATGTATTATTAATAGCCATTGGAAATATGTGTACACCACTTAATACATAACCTTGTAATACCGTACATAAGAGGGGCAGTTTATGTGTACACCACCTTGTAATGCCGTACATAAGAGGGTCAGTTTATGTGTACACCACCTTGTAATACCGTACATAAGAGGGTCAGTTTATGTGTACACCACCTTGTAATACCGTACATAAGAGGGTCAGTTTATGTGTACACCACCTTGTAATACCGTACATAAGAGGGGCAGTTTATGTGTACACCACCTTGTAATACCGTACATAAGAGGGTCAGTTTATGTGTACACCACCTTGTAATGCCGTACATAAGAGGGGCAGTTTATGTGTACACCACCTTGTAATACCGTACATAAGAGGGGCAGTTTATGTGTACACCACCTTGTAATACCGTACATAAGAGGGTCAGTTTATGTGTACACCACCTTGTAATACCGTACATAAGAGGGGCAGTTTATGTGTACACCACCTTGTAATACCGTACATAAGAGGGGCAGTTTATGTGTACACCACCTTGTAATACCGTACATAAGAGGGGCAGTTTATGTATATGCTAGTCGTGTACACTTACCGGAATTTCAGTTGTTAATTTAAAATGGTTTATCCACATTAATATTGACATTTTAAAACATTCGCCTCGATAGTTTGGGTATCTTAAGACCTTTCGTTCCATTTATGTGTCTAATATTTCCTGACGAGCGATAGCTAGCCTACAATTTGGGAGGAACCGACAGAAGGCCTATGCATTTTTCTGCCGAAAAATGCACAAATTTATCTTGAAGGGGGGTTTATCGGTATATTCTTCAAGCTTGATGGATGTCTTGGGAGGAAACTTAGAATAAACATTAATGAATAATTAAATAGACAACTAAATACAATTATAATTATAGGGAATAGGCTCGCAGCCTTAGTATACATAATAGGCTCGCAGCCTTAGTATACATAATAGGCTCGCAGCCTTTGTATACATAATAGGCTCGCAGCCTTAGTATACATAATAGGCTCGCAGCCTTAGTATACATAATAGGCTCGCAGCCTTAGTATACATAATAGGCTCGCAGCCTTAGTATACATAATTTATTAGGGACAATGTAGGTCTATGGAATCCTTATACTGTACTCGTGTATAATCCACTGTGGGAGAATAATGTTGATCACATTTATAGAACTCGATATTAATAGAAAAAACGCCCATTCTAATCAATCTCAGAGGTCTTTCGGACATGCTCACTGTTTACAAACGCCTTCTTTATGCAGTATAATAGATAGTTACCCCCTGCTGGCAACATAGATGACCATTTCAATAATCCATGGGGGGGGGGGGGGGGGACAAAGCCCCCCCTCAACCCATCGTGTATCCCATATTGGAATTATAACTAAGACCATGAAAAAACTAATTTCTCAAAATCTGGAGGAAAAAACATGAACAATAAAGGTGCGAGCCTATTCCCTATAATTACCATTAAAATTATCCCCTTATACCCACCTCGCTTTTTTTCTCATTCTCTCCCTCTGTCTTTGGCTTGTATCCATTCGGCCCCATTCAGTCTACTGTTTTAAGACATTTACCCCATCCTGGTGTTAATATTTTCCTGTCGAGCGGTAGCGAGCCAGCATATACAATACCGTATATATTTTTGTTTTGACAGCAAGCTAAATTTGTACTTTTTTCGATAGAACATTTTCTCCGGCTAAGCCGGATTTCTTCATGCAATGCTGGCTCGCTGTCGCTCGCCAGGAATAAATCGACAACTGGATGGGGATAAACGTCTTAAAACAGTTGGCTGAATGGGGCCGAATGAATGAAAGCCAGGGAAAGATATAAAAGGAGAGAAAGGTACGAAAAAAAGCCGGTGACCCCACTTAACAGACTACAGATATGATGGAGAAAGTATACCAACATGGCGGGCAAAAAGTTTTCCTGAAAGGAGACGCGAGTTTCGACTCTCTCTGGAACCCTGTAAATTTACCACTTGCGAGTTTCAGACTATAAGGAAGTTGGAGCCGTGAACATCGATATTAAAGAAATATACAATAATAATGTGGGTTTATGATGGATAAATAGTATAATCAATTTGAATTTATGTATTTATAATTTATGTAAGACCATATTTTAGCTGATAATTCTGCTAAATATTGATGGCCACAGCTCCAACTTCCTTATATTGATGGCCACAGCTCCAACTTCCTTATATTGATGGCCACAGCTCCAACTTCCTTATATTGATGGTCACAGCTCCAACTTCCTTATATTGATGGCCACAGCTCCAACTTCCTTATATTGATGGCCACAGCTCCAACTTCCTTATATTGATGGTCACAGCTCCAACTTCCTTATATTATAGGCCACAGCTCCAACTTCCTTATATTGATGGCCACAGCTCCAACTTCCTTATATTGATGGTCATAGCTCCAACTTCCTTATATTGATGGCCACAGCTCCAACTTCCTTTTAGACCAAAACTCGCAAGTGGGCAGTAACTCAGGGTGTCAAACCGGAGCAATTTTGTTTGAAGACTTAAATAAATGTGATAATTAATAAAATATAATTAACACAATATAGCCTTTGCTTGGACATTTTATCAAATAAATGTGATAATTAATGCAAGATCATTTACATAATATAGCCTTGTGTTGGCCATGTTATCACTTTCAAAGACTTAAGCTGAACTATAAGCCGTAATTTTAAGGGAGGGGGATGAGCGTATTTATTTGCTCATTTATGCATCTTTTTATTTTTGTTTAGGTTCTTCCCAAGACCTCCATCAAACTTTACCCCCCCCCCCCTCCAAGATCCTCCTACAAGATAAATTTGTACATTTTTCGGTAGAACAATTTCCCGGACGAAGGCCGGTTCCTTTTTAAATTACAGGCTCGCTATCGCTCACAAGGAAAACAAATCGACACCTAAATGCCACAAATAGTCTAAGTATTAACAAAGAAATGGGGCGAAAGGTCTCAAAATCGCCAAACTAATGTCTTAAAACCTCAAAACTATTATGTTAAACATGAGGGTGAAGGGGAACCAGCAAAACAGCCCATCTCCCCTTAAGGACGTGGCCTGTGTTGACTGTTATTCCGTGCAGTGTTCATGTACAGTCGCGCTAATAAGTGATATCTCGGCACCAAGTATATGTTGATCAATAATTGGCATCAGTAATGTCTAATCTTCATTTCTTCATATCGAGTGAGATATACAAACACGTTCCTACACTTACCCACCCTATTCAACATCTGACAGACATTGATACAGCACAGAGCAAGCCAAACGTAATGACAGCTGGGACATGACTTATTAGTGCGACTGTACAGTTGCCCAAATAAGTGATGTCGCGACACCAAGTATATTTCAATCAATAATTGGTATGATCACTATTTAAGCATTAATTTATCGTTTCGAGTGAGATATACAAAAAAAAAATCCCATCTGTACACACCCTATTCAACATCTGACAGATATTAATACAGCACAGAAAGAGCCAAACGTAATGACCGCTGAGACATAACTTATTGGCGCGACCGTATTGTTTACTGTATTGAGTGTGATAAGACTTGTATGAATACTTGGTTTAAGGGAGCCAACCTTGTTTGTTTTCTCTATCTCTCCCGTTCTCTTGGGCTTGTATCCATTCGGCCCTATTCGGTCTGCTGTTTTATGACGTTTGCCCCCATCCAGGTGTCAGTATTTTCCTGGCGAGCGGTAGCGAGCCAGCATATATATATACATATTACGGTATGTTTTACAACAAGCTAAATTTGTACATTTTTAGATAGAAAAGTGTCTCCGGCGAAGCCGGATTTCTCCATACAATGCTGGCTCGCTATCGCTCGCCAGGAAGAAATCGACACCTGGATGGGGATAAGCGTCTTAAAACAGTTGGCTGAATGGGGCCGAATGGACGCAAGCCAGGGAAAGAGAGATAAAAAAAAAAAAAAAAAAAAACGATGAACCCCCTTAAGCGGCTTCTAAAATTTCCCCAGGACGATCTTGGTAGCTTTTATCCCTCTCAGTACCGGTAACGCTCTTTTCATTTTATTCTGGCAACTTTTAGACGATTTTATTCCGCTTAGAATGGACGTCTAGTATTTAAAAGACTGGACACTACCGGTATATTACTTCCTAGTACCGGTACCGGTAACTAATCACTATCAATAGGCTATTCATATTGTTTTCACCAATCAACTTCATTTCTAAACTCAATTAATGAAATCAACAAATGCATGTGGCACTCCAAGGACTCGAACCTAGGATACTCAAACCGAAATTCCGCGCATTTATGCATTAAGCTATCAAGACAGTTACTTAATGATCATGTAAGGTACATGTAGGCTATACCTTTTTCAGATACGGTACTTTTTATTCCTTTGATGTTAGCCTATACAGTGTACACTAGATTACCTTGATCGTCGCGGTTAAGGTAAAGTAGCGGTGGAGATTGAAACCTTCCAAACTTCCGGAAGAGCGTGTATCCGGGTAAGCTCACCCAATAGCGTGGCTGTTATTACAAGCTTATTGTAACGCTATCGAGGAATCTTTGGAGAGATCTCAGTCTAAACCTGTGGTCACACGAGCGATTTTTCCGTATTTTTTTTTAAATTTTCGAAAATATATGTTCCACAAGAATTAAAGTACCTATTATACTCTACCGTCGATCTAGTTTCCGATCCCAATGCGAAAGAACCTCAAAATAGCACATGAAAAAACTTGTTCGTCGAAAATTGCCGGAAAATGCGTTCGTGTGACATCGCCTTAGCCCCTTCTGTACCGGCGACGTCTGTTATATTATATTCTAGCAATATTTTGACGATTTCATGCAGCTTAGAGAGGATCTGTGGTAGTTAAAAGGGTTGATTGAGACAGTTCGAAGCCTTATAATTGCTAAAGATCCTTCCTAAAGTGAATACAATCGATTAGTAAGAGCCAGAATAAAATCAAAAGGCGTCGCCGGTATAGAAGGGGTTAAGGGGGGATGGGCCGGTTTTCTGGACCACTTTCTCCCTCATGTTTAGCCCCATTGGTTTTCAGATGTTAAGATGTTTGCCCCATTAGTTACCGGTAGTCGATTTTAAGACTTTTCGCCCAATTGCTTCGTCAATATTTAGACCTTTCGTGCTATTTAGGTGTCGATCTTTTCCCTGGCGAAAGATAGTGAGCCTGTAATGTTGGAAGAACCGTCCTTCGGCCGGGATATGTTTCTACCGAAAAATGTACAAATTAATCTAGAAGGGAGATCTAATGGATGTTTTTTTTTTAATTTGATTGAGGTCTAGGGAGGAAACTAGAAAAATAATGAATACATGCTAAAATCGCCCAAAAAGTGAACCATGAAGGGATGGAACTTGTAAAAGTGAACCATGAAGGGATGGAACTTGTAAAAGTGAACCATGAAGGGATGGAACTTGTAAAAGTGAACCATGAAGGGATGGAACTTGTAAAAGTCCCAATTTCCCAAAACTAGAACCAAGCTAAACTAAAATACGTCTTATCGCTTGCCATACTGGTGCCGGTACTCTCACCGTACTGGTGCCGGTACTCTCACCGTACTGGTGCCGGTACTCTCACCGTAAGGAGGTATAAAGCTATCACCAGTAACTCTTAGCTTGTAGGCCTAAAGTCCTATAACTTATTAGTTTAATTTATTATATATTATTATTATTATCGGTACCGTTATTAATTATCACTAGCAAGGGTACCCGGCGTTGCCCGGGTACTACCACCACTACTACTACCGTAATCAGCATCATCAATCACTACTACCACAATCATCACAATACTACTACTACCATAATCACCGGCCTCGACCTCCCTGTGCCTCATTAAACGATGACCTCGATTTCGGCCGCTAAATGACCTCCGATTTTGGATCTGACCTCATCCGTACTCCCATTTTGGGGGGCTGCGAACAACTTTCGTTCCATACACCTTTTCGATCGGAGGCCTCCTTCTGCCCCAAACAGCAATTTTTTTTCAATTTTCAATTTCGGCCTTGAAACGACCTCCGATCGTGGCGTCGCCCCCTCTATGACCTGACCCAGGTCAATTGACACCCACATGCAAAGTTTCAGCTCCCCAGGTCCAAAACTGCGGCCGCCTATTAAGAACGCACAGACAAACAGACACACGAACTGATTTAATAATATAGATTACTAGCAGGGGTACCCGGCGTTGCCTGGGTAATCACCATCACTACTACCACCACTACTACTACCATAATCACCATCATCAAACAATAATCACAATACTACTACTACCATAATCACCGGCCTCGACCTCCCTGTGCCGGCGACCTCGATTTCGGCCGCTAAATGACCTCCGATTTTGGATCTGACCTCATCCGTACCCCCATTTTGGGGGGCTGCGAACAACTTTCGTTCCATTCACCTTTTCGATCGGAGGACTCCTTCTGCCCCAAACGGCAATTTTTTTCATTTTGTTTCATTTGTTTTTCAATTTCGGCCTCGAAACGACTTCCGATCGTGGCCTCGCCCCTTCTATGACCTGACCCAGGTCAATTGACACCCACATGCAAAGTTTCAGCTCCCCAAGTCCAAAACTGCGGCCACCTATTAAGAACACTCACACAGACAATCAAAAATATTATATAGATTAATTAGTAGCCGATTATTTTATGCACCGGAAGATCTTCCATAGTCAAATCGTAAATATTCACTATAGTTGAAATTCATGTAGGCTACCTACAGTATCTATGCTGACCTATGTCGGGTTCGCCACTCTGCTAGTAGCACTGAGGAGCGTACCGCCCTTAGTTGTGGTTTGAAAATTGGTGCAGCAGACTGTTCGACGGGGCGGAGCGCTCCCCTGCAAAGATGGGCTCGTCTGGCACTTTTTGCATTTCGACATCAAGGGTTCTCTTGAAGTTAATGTCTAACGAGACGCCTCTCATGTCTCTTACTAGCCGTGGGAGTTTCTTTAACCCTTAACTGTTGGCGCGCAACTTATGTCGTGTGAAATAAATTTGGACTATGTGGCGGTTCACAACTTATGTCGAGCGCCATTTTCACCACGTAATGTTGCTGAGAGAGAGAGCTGAGCGATGTGAGGAGCGTAGCAACTCTATGACCGTCACCCACCACCGCGGTGGACCAACTGAACTGTATTCTAACTTCCTCCCCCTCTCTTCACTCGCTACACAGGGAATTATGTAGGGAAATTACCTAATTACAGGGTTTTTGCACTCGTGTTGCACAATCGTTGCAAGAGAACCAGTGGTCGTACAAGGATGGTTTGGGTGTCATTGGAAAGCTCTGTTTACGCCCTTTCAGGGATAGATACTTGTTTTACGCTCTGGGTCTTATTTAGGCATGAAAATTATCACGTAAACAACACTATTTAGGGTAAAAAAAAAAACGCTGGGCGCTACGGTCAAATAGACCACCTAGCCCGCTAAATAAGGGTTAAGAGACGCGTTCCTCTGTGTGAGAACCACCCTTCTAGCAGCGCGCCTATAGCACCCTGATTTTCATCCGGTAGATATCGCATTCTCAGTCTCTCCTATCACTGAACTTCATGACTATCGGGGTGTGTAGAATTGGTACCGGTACTAAGCCCTCTGCGATTTTCCAAGTGTATAATATTAAGTATAGTAGCTAGGTTACTTTGTCTGGAAAACTCTAGAGATCCTAAAGTTAGAAATTACTTCCTACAGTATAGGATATCTAAAAAACTCCCTCCTTAGCTTAACGCCAGTTGTTTGAGATCATTATAATCGCGGACAATGTTAGGCTGAACCCTTTGTCTACCATCCCAAAGGCCTTCCCTAAGCTTATTAATTTTCGCTCAAAATAGAAATAGCCATTGTTCTGGGAAAAAGAAACCAGCTCATTTACGGAGGGATGGTTAGGTTTTCTGGCTCCCATTCTTCTTCATGTTTAGTTCAGTTATGTTTCATATTTTAAGACGTTCTGCCCATTAATTTAGAGATTTTATGACCTTTCATCCCATTTCTTTGTCAATATTAAGACCTATCGTACAATTTAGGTGTCCATTTTTGTCCTAGTGAGCTTCTAATATAGTACCGGTAGTTATCGGCCTCCGGCCGGGCCATTTCTCTACCGAAATATGTACAAATATATCTAGAAGGGGGTCTGGGGGTGTTATCTAGAAGGGGGGTCTGGGGGTGTTATCTAGAAGGGGGGTCTGGGGGTGTTATCTAGAAGGGGGGTCTGGGGGTGTTATCTAGAAGGGGGGTCTGGGGGTGTTATCTAGAAGGGGGGTCTGGGGGTGTTATCTAGAAGGGGGGTCTGGGGGTGTTATCTAGAAGGGGGTCTGGGGGTGTTATCTAGAAGGGGGGTCTGGGGGTGTTATCTAGAAGGGGGGTCTGGGGGTGTTATCTAGAAGGGGGGTCTGGGGGTGTTATCTAGAAGGGGGGTCTGGGGGTGTTATCTAGAAGGGGGGTCTGGGGGTGTTATCTAGAAGGGGGGTCTGGGGGTGTTATCTAGAAGGGGGTCTGGGGGTGTTATCTAGAAGGGGGGTCTGGGGGTGTTATCTAGAAGGGGGGTCTGGGGGTGTTATCTAGAAGGGGGTCTGGGGGTGTTATCTAGAAGGGGGTCTGGGGGTGTTATCTAGAAGGGGGGTCTGGGGGTGTTATCTAGAAGGGGGGTCTGGGGGTGTTATCTAGAAGGGGGTCTGGGGGTGTTATCTAGAAGGGGGTCTGGGGGTGTTATCTAGAAGGGGGGTCTGGGGGTGTTATCTAGAAGGGGGGTCTGGGGGTGTTATCTAGAAGGGGGGTCTGGGGGTGTTATCTAGAAGGGGGGTCTGGGGGTGTTATCTAGAAGGGGGGTCTGGGGGTGTTATCTAGAAGGGGGTCTGGGGGTGTTATCTAGAAGGGGGTCTGGGGGTGTTATCTAGAAGGGGGTCTGGG
>JBAKBP010016861.1:0-50338 GCA_037953745.1 Lithodes maja
CTCCCATTGTCTTATCTATCAACTTCTCTATTGATACTACATATTAAATGGAAGGTCTCGACATGGCTTAAAACAAAACCCACCACTGGTTAGCACATGACGAGACCTTTGCAGAGATACAAAGAACATAGTTATACGTTGTCACACTCAATATAGGCAGCCAGCACGGTACAGCGGTACAGAGGTACCGCACAGTGGCGGTACAGTGGAGTACCAAGGAGTACAATCAGGTTGCGTTGCCACGCACTGGGTGCGTCACAGCCCCCCCAAGATTTTAGATAATCGACCTTAGAAGCATTATCAAAATCTGACAGGCAACCAACCGACCTGCTACCCTTAGCTGCCACTAATTGCAAAAGGTGCACAACAACTGAAGTGTGAATTATACATAAAACACAATATCGCATGCATCATGCTACAACAATAAAGACTTACAAAACTAAAAAAAAAAATTCTCGTTTATTTTATTGTTTTATAATCTTTTTGGACGGCGTTATGATAGCCTAATTTTACTCCTGCTCAACCCACACACCGTGCATGACTATCCTGGATCATCAACCCTTGATAGACAATCTGCTATCACGTTCTCACTCCCGGCAATATGCTGAATGTTGAGATTATACTCTTGGAGCATTAGGGACCACCTGGTCAACCGCATATTCCGATTGTGAAACTGATTTAGGAATTTCAAGGGATGATGGTCCGTATAAATCGTCACTACCGGGCCGTAGGCTGGAACATAAACTTCGAAATGTTTGAGCGACAAAACGATAGCAAGAAGCTCCTTCTCTATAGTCGAGTAATTCCTTTGTGCCGAATTAAACTTGCGAGAAAAGAAGCTCACTGGGTGTTCCAAGCCCTCGGAATCAGTCTGCAGTAACACTGCCCCGGCACCCACACCGCTGGCATCAGTCGCCAGCTGAAAACTCCTGGAGAAGTCTGGGGCTCTCAAAATCGGATGTGTACACAGCAGGTGCTTGACTAGGTCGAAAGCCCTCTGACACTCCGCAGCCCAACAGAACTTCACTGACTTCGACAGTAGATCAGTTAACGGTGCTAAGACAGTAGAGTATCCCCGGATGAAGCGCCTATAATAGCCTATCATACCTAGGAACCGCATGACCTGGCGCTTAGTGGTGGGCCTGGGAAACATATTGATAGCCTGTATCTTGCTCAGGGGGGGGCACACCCGGCCTAACCCGACCACGAAGCCAAGATACTGCACAGTAGCCTTTACAAACTCGCACTTCCTCAGGTTCACCACCAGCCCAGCATCGTGCAACTTCCCAAACAGGGTCTCTAAGTGCCTTAGGTGATTTTCAAAATCGTCATCATACACTATCACGTCATCAAGGTAGACCGTGCAGTTAGGGATTTCGTCACAAATATCGTTCATCAGGTTCTGAAACGTGGCAGGTGCGTTCTTAAGCCCATAAGGCATTACGTTACATTGGTAGGTCTTGCCATCTACCACAAAACCACAAACTTGCTTAGCTCGGTCCGACAGGGGTACTTGCCAGTAGCCTTTTACAAGATCAATTTTAGTAAGGTACTTTGCATTCCCTATCTTGTCCACGCTGTCGTCAACTCGAGGCAAAGGGTAAGGGTTGGTAGTGGTCAAGCCATTTAGCCTACGAAAATCTATGCAGAACCGCACCTTGCCGTGAGGTTTTGGCTGCAACGTGACGGGTGATGTCCACTTCACATAACCTTCAGTGATCATCCCTCTCTCAACCATGTACTTTAACTCCTCCCGTAAAGCTGGCAACTTTACCGGGGGCACACGGTAGGGCACTGACTTGAAGGGCACATTATCACCGACGTCCACGTCGTGCGTTACCTGAGTAGTGAGACCTGGGTGTTCGGCGAAAACAGAGGGGTATGACCTGAACAGGCCTAGGACAGCAGCACCCTGGTGCTCAGGCAGGTGACTTACAGCTTGCCTAGCCTCTTGTTCAGTATTCCCCGCCCACTGTTCCGCGGAAATGACACAGTCCCAGCTATCCTCCTCAGCAGCATGACTGTCCCCACCTCCTTCTCCACCCTGGCCGCTGCAGGCCAGCACAGGGACAGTGAGAGGCTCTGAGGGGCGTCTCACATACTCTTTCATGAGGTTAACATGACATAACTGATGTTTTTTTCTACGGTCAGGTGTTGCAACGAGATAATCAAGGTCGGACAGTTTCTTAGCCACCACATACGGCCCAATAAACTTGGCAGAAAGGGGGTGTCCAGGCAAAGGTAAAAGCAACATTACCTCCTGACCCACCGAAAACTCCCGAAGCTTCACCTTGGCGTCATACTGGTGCTTCATGACCGCCTGTGCATTAACCAAGTTATTACCTGCCGCTGCCATGCAACCTATAAGTCTCTCCCGGCTCTCAAGGATATATTTAAGTACAGACCCCGGCTTCTCTTCGCCCTCCCAGATCTCTTTCACCATACTTAAAGGTCCTCTCACATTATGGCCAAAGACTAGTTGATTTGGACTGAACCCCAGGCTCTCTCCTGGGACTTCACGTGCAGCGAACAGAACATACGGCAGACCCAAATCCCAATCAGTGTCATGTTCTGCACAGTAACAGCGTAGCATACTCTTCAGGGTCGAGTGCCACCGCTCCAAGACTCCCTGACTCTCGGGATGGTAGGCTGACGACACTACAGAACATATACCGTGCAACTGAAGGGTTTGCTTGAACAATTTGGATGTAAAATTGCTCCCCTGGTCTGACTGCACCTCACGTGGAAATCCATAACGGGAACAGAACAATAATAAGTTTTTAACAACTGCCTTTGCCGAGCCGTTTCTCATGGGGTATGCGTCCGGGTATCTCGTAGCCACATCCATGATTGTCAACAGGAATTTATTGCCACTACTAGTAGGCGGGAAAGGGCCAACCAAATCTACTACAACTTTGCTGAATGGAGGCCCGGTGACAGGTATGGGAAACAAAGGTGCCTTCGGGATTGTCTGGTTAGGCTTCCCCGTTGTCTGGCAGGTCGCACACCCAGCCACCCATGCACAGACATCAGCCTTGACCCCAGGCCACCAGAAAAACCTGCCCAATGCCGCCAATGTTTTTGTTACCCCCAAATGACCCGCCACCGGCACATCATGCGCCAGACACAATAAGGACTCTCTATACTTATTTGGAACAACCACCTGGTCTACTACCCTCGCACCGCCCTCCCACTTCGATTTGGGGTCTAGAAATCTGCGGTACATTATCCTGTTGAGCCTAAAGAAATCTCCCGGCTTCGCATCCCCATCTTCCTCCAACTCTATGGCACCATTGCTATAACGAGCTAGGCTAGCGTCTTGCAGCTGCTGCTCACTAATGTCCCTGGGCGTCAATGCATCAAGATGGTTTTGTAATAAGACATTACCCCGGCTAGTAGGCTCTACTGCCTTAGTGGCTCTCGCTACAGCTCTTGCCTCACGCGAAGTCTTACCCAACTCTGCCTTGTTACACACCATATCTGGGCCAGAGTCAACTCCCGTGTTTATTATAGGTCCAAGTACCGAATCACCGAGAAGTGCAGCAGAATCAATGTCCCTTTTCCTGCCCTTAGCAACCTTCTCCTGATCCTTCCTCCACTGTCCCCGAGGTTGAGTGCTAGGCTGTGCAGGAGCCGCAGAGCGAGATCGGGTTACCACACAGGCCATCTCATCCTGTTGGCACCTCCCAACCCATTCCCGATTCTCACCATCCACGTCGGCCGCCCTCTCGGCAACGACTAAGGGTGGAGTCCCGGAAGTGGGCACCGCAAAGTCGTTGCCGAGAAGAAGGTCGACGCCCTCAACTGGCAAACACTCAACGATCCCTACATCCAGCTCCCTGCACACCTCTCCCACTCTCAACTCCAACCTCACAAGTGGGTATGACCTCGTAGCATTTATACCCTGCACCACAACAACTCTGGCCGCATTTATCGGTTTCCCTGTGAAGTTCCTCAACAAAGTTTGCGAAGCCCCCGTATCCCTCAGCAAGTCAACCCTCCGTAGTTCACTCCCTCAGCTCACAAACCTGTGTCCCCGATGGCTACAGAAAGTGTCCCGGACAGGTGTCGAGCCTTCCGTACGCTTCTTTACCGCGTGTGCCTCAGCTGCTGACAACCTACCCCGGGCAGTTGCTGCAGCCTTCAGAGACACACCGATACTGTGAACCAATGACACCGGCTTAGCGGGAGTGTTACTAGGGCACTCACGTGAATAATGGCCTAGCTTCTGACATTTGTAACATTTCACATCCCCAATGGGCTTCTTCCCTTGTGCGGGCGAAGAAGGGGCCTGACCTTTAGTAAACGGGAGAGGCTTGTGTTTGTAGGTGTTATCAGGTGCAATGCTTTTAGTGTGGTTATGTGTGTCATAGGATTTGTTATTATCGAAAACTCTGGTGGGTGGGGTATAGCGCCCCTTCTGCCCTGACTCAGCCCTCTGAGCGGCACCGCAACCACGAATCAATGATAATCTGAGGTCTGCCATCTTGGCAGCCTCCTCTACTGTCTTGGGACATTTTTCCTTAATGTTCAGCGTTAGACCGGTTCCAGTACATTTGTAAAACTGTTCCAGATAGAAAAGTTGCTTAATTTCCTCAGCCGACTCTGCGTGCTCGGACCGAAACCAGTTATTACCTGCATCTGTTAAGTCCCGTGCGTGCTCCATAAAACTGACGTCGCTCTTCTTATTCACGCCACGGAACTTCAATCTATAAGTTTCGGGTTGCAGTTCGTAGGCCCGGAGCACAGCCTCCTTCACCAGTCCATACACTACACTCTCGTCCAGTGACAGTGCATCGTAGGCTTTCAACCCCTTACCCACTAGACGTGATGAAACTAATGCTGCCCATTTAACCTCCGGCCAGTCATACTCACGACACTTCTTTTCGAAACGAGCAAAAAACTCAGTCACTGCTGTCTCATCAAATGCGGGTACTAACTTAATTAAATGCGAAAGTGAGTCTGTAACCCGGTGCCCACCACCGAGATGACGCCCCGTGGTCTCTACTCTAGACTTCTCGACATCCATTTCAGCCTGGTACCTGGTTGCATCCTGATTGGCTTGGATTCTAGCAACCTCTATGCGTTCTATACTAGCCTGTTGTATCTGAGTCTCCTGCAGCTTAATCCGTTCTATACTAGCCTGTTGTATCTGAGTCTCCTGCAGCTTAAACTTAGCTAGTTCTAGCTGAAATAACATCTCAGGAGACAGGCCTGGGGGGGGAGAGCACAAAATGGGGGATCCACACCGAGACGTGTTTACGGGTAAGCCAGCTTGCCATTGAGAACCCTCCTGCTGCATCGTGCTAAGACTCACTGGCTGAGGGCCCAGCTCAGGGGTAGAGTGGAATGGAGGCTTGGAGGGAACCCCCCAAGACCCCACTCCACCCACCGCCCCATCGCCATCACCCAACAAACATGCCACCAAATTCTTCTTGGGCCAACTGTCAGGACAGTCCCGCCCCAAAACCGTGGCTAAACAGCGAAGACCGTAACAATCAATAGCCTGCAGGCGCTGTTCGGTCAAAGGTGTCTGCAAAAATGCCCGGGCATCCCTCTCTCCACTTATAACACTCCCCTCCCTAAATATCTGTTGTACTTGCTGGTCACTAGGCTGTACCGTGTTATCCTCCCCCGTAAATGATGAGTCATTAGACATAGTGCTGGTTATACAATTGCTGTTCATAAAAAAAAAGAAGTGCTTATTACTAATTGCAGTCTCGACTCACAAAATGTTAAAGATGCTTGAATGACTCTACTCTAGACACCCCTAACGAAACAATCTGCAAGTCCACCAATACAATAATGACACAATAAAAATTCCTCCAATATGCAAGAAAATTCTAGCCAGCTCTACTAGGTAGCATAGAATAGTTCTCCAAAAAACATGTGATAGGATACTACTGAATCTTGTGCAAGGTCGCCATTTTGTTACGGCTGGATCGGCAATACATATTCGGGATTCTTGATCGTAGGACAGAAATGGCTTATGTGACAACGACACGCTCGATTCCAGTCCCAAATACTATATGCTCCAGACAACAAAAGCACCAACGCCCTACAGAGTTATCGTCTATGGTAACGAGGTACCTTAACTCGGCGAAAGTGTACAACAGGGGTAGGCTATGAGGCTAAACTCCCTCAGACATTTATAGGTTACGTTATTACTAAAGAAATGCAATACTCAAGAAACTACGTTAATATTAAGCCTCTAATAATGTAGAATAGAAGCAGGCTAAAGGTATGACAGTGAAATGCTAAATGACAAATGTACACGCCTACTTGAAAGCGCGTGCACTAGAATAACTGTCCCCTACTAACATGCACTAGCATGTAGCATACAAGATGTTCATGATCCAGTAGATACCTAATAATACACATGGAAGGAACATAAATAGTAGTCACTTATTATAATAATGAATCTATACTTGGAATAACTAAAAGGTTGCAGGCAACAGTACTGCGCCGGTAGCCTACTACCGCATAGGCTACTTCGCTTCTCTCACTCTGTCTCCCCTCTGAGTCCGTATGCGCCCTACGCAACAGAACTCCGGACACAGCAGCAAAACGACAGTGCAGTTAATTGATACATGAAAGTATTAATAGTGTTGTCTTGTGTGTGAGTAATGTGTATTGTAAAGTGTTACATACATATACTTAAAGAGAGCTGCAATGCATAGTAAAATAAAGATATAACCCACTCATCATCCCCATGTGTTCTAGCTAGCAGGCCAAGTCACAGGAACAACGAGTCCCAGCACCGAAAGCGAGAACCCAGGAAAAGACTGCAGAGAACACAAGGACAGATAAATTACGTTACTCTACTATACCGGCACTACGAGCGAGCTGTAGTCTCTGGTACTGCACTCGCTCCTGGCTCGGTAGGCAAATCAAGGCTAAGTCCTCGCCCCTCTACAGACAACTCCTGGGCATGGTCGGGCTCTTACACATGGCACTAGTCTAGTCACAAATTGGATGATGAGCTGGGCATATAACTCATGAACATGTAGAACGTTCACCAACTATCCTCATCAAGAAGATCGCTGTTCACATTAACCCCTTAAATCTAATACATGTAAATATATGCTTGTCCTAAGAGTAATACGAGAGGTGAGTGCTGAAACTCCTTTAGGACCTCAAGGGAAGGTTATGCATTTAAATAGAGAGAAGAATGAAATGAGAGTAATGTCGTCAGAGAGAAAGAGTGCAACCATGAGAAGTTGGGAGAGAGGGCAAGGGATGTTAGAATCTCAAAGGTTCTAGGCAACCTGATCATGGAACACACAGCGAGCCTCCAGGCAATGTGCAGTACGACAACATGGGCAGCCCAGGCAGCATAGGCAGGCGGCAATGGACTACCAACCCTGTCGCGCCTAGCTATAAGCGCAAGGCTGCCAACCGGTCCATACGTCTGGCAACCACGCCCCCGGCAGCGTGGCGCATTGCTACCCTCTCGCTCTGAAGTCTAACTCACTCTCTCTCTCTGAACTCCCATACTCCCATCTATCAACTTCTCTATTGATACTACATATTAAATGGAAGGTCTCGACATGGCTTAAAACAAAACCCACCACTGGTTAGCACATGACGAGACCTTTGCAGAGATACAAAGAACATAGTTATACGTTGTCACACTCAATATAGGCAGCCAGCACGGTACAGCGGTACAGAGGTACCGCACAGTGGCGGTACAGTGGAGTACCAAGGAGTACAATCAGGTTGCGTTGCCACGCACTGGGTGCGTCACAATATATATATATATATATATATATATATATAATTATATATACAGTATATAAAAAAAAAAAAAAAAAAAAAAAAAAAAAAAAAATAATAATAATACAAATACTCGATTATGGGCCTTGGGCTTGCTCGGGACCTTGGGGCTGTTATATATATATATATATATATATATATAATATACTGTATATATAATATAAATACCGGTAGGCATATACTGTAATATAACTAAAATTCCATGGAGTACTTACCGTACTTCCTGTAAGTTTCCTGTACGCATTCCTGTGATATCTTCGTGACTATAATGTATTTATTTCGGAGGCTGTATTTATTGATAAATATATTTGTCTTTCAAGCAAAAAATAGTGTAAAATCATCAATGATACCTAGACAAAACTGTATCAATACTCAAGGGGTTAACCAAGATTCACTCCCCTCAGTCACCAAAAGTCACAAGTAAAATTTTATATATATATATATATATATATATATATATATATATATAATTCGAATTATTCACTAAACACTTTCACTGGGTAGATGAAATAATCCATAATTGCCTGCCTATAGCTAGGCATGGTGGACCAGAGGGAGGGAGCCAAGAATTTAAAGGGCTGGGACCCTGCCTCACAGTCTGGCCCGGGAAACTACTGAGTTAACAAAGGCCCGGGCTCCTCAGAGAGGGACGCTATGGGGTTGCTAGATACTTCCTTTTGTAACTTACCGATGCCTAACTTACCAGTCCAAATTGCGTCAAAATCGCGTCATAAACTTATTTTGGCGAATATTTCTACCTTACTGGTGGCATTATGACGCGATTGCATCATACGGTCACTCTTGGGCTAGTGTCGTTATGACGCGATCGCGTCGTAGGAATGCGAGAGGGTTAAGGTCTGGGCTCATGGCTTCCAGGATTAATTAATGAGAGATGTCTTTGTTTTAGGAAGCACAATAAGATAAACATTCAGCTATAGCCCAATAAAGTTCTTTCACAGTGTCTCTTATACGGTGACCGGTCACTTCAACCAGTAGCTCTCAACCAGTACCAAATCAACCAATACGGTTAGGTTAGGTTAGTACTATATTTTGGCACTGGTTTGGTTGGTCTGGGTTAATTTGGCACTGCTTGAGAGCTACTGGTTGAAATGGTCTACTGGTTGAAGTGACATGGAACCCTCTTATACACGTTGTTAGCAGAATAGGTGAGATTTGTTAGTATTTCATGATGTAATAGCCACTCAAATATCAACTTCTGAAATCTTAGGAAACTCATTAATTTTGTTACATTTGAACCTCGTGTGGAATAAATATGTATTCAGTGGGCATGTATTACATATCAACGTGTAAAGGAACTCAATAGCAACATTTTGAGACATCATTTGTAAAGATATGTTGATTAATTGTGAAGTTATGATTGATTTTCCTTACTGTAGGGTGAGGTGGGGGTGATCCGAACTATTAGTGGAACAAATTATCACCAAAAATCAGGTAACAAACTTTATTGAAAAATAGTTATATCACAATAAACTATGGGTCAAGGCCTACCATTGAGATTTTTTACTAATCATGTAAGTAGTAGTTAAGGTCAACTTATTGGATTTAAAAAAAAAGGGTACCCCTTGTTCGGACCATACCCACCATATGGGGTGGTCCGAACAATGCATGGGAGTGATCGAAACACCACCCTTTTCACTATTAAAATGCATAGGGAGATTGTAAAAACTGGTGATCTCAAATAAAATATATGTTGAAAGTGTCTTTATTGCCAATTTTAGGGCACATTCTCAAGAAAGAAATATTATATTCCATACTGTCACAACTTATGATTTTACCAACATAAAACACCTTACATCCGACATTCTTCCCTTCTTCTAACTCCAGCTCAACACAACCAAGTACTTTTTGTATTATTATTATTATTATTATTATTTTTTTTTTTTTGGTCTTTAAACGCCATTTAAATCATCGGTACACCCCCATTTGTGTCATCAATGTTTACACATGCATGATGCTGAATGAAATGTCTGAATGGAAGCCTTTCTCACCAGATATCATTGAAGCTAAGTACATTTCACTATTAAGCATCACACCACTAGAATCAGCACATTTTCACAGTCAAGAAGCACTATATTAGAACGCGAAATATTACATCGATCACCTAAAAAATAGAAAAACTGACCTGAAAACTCTGTCCGTCGCGATGTATACAATAGTTTCCCGCAATCCTCAAGCGCTCCGTTTTCTTCTTTTGAGGTGTTGGGGAAACTATTTTATTATTGATAGGGCAGAAATTATGGACACTGTTCGTTTCACCCCCATTTTCGTTACACCCAACCTTCACCCTACTCAGAAAAAAATGAACCAAAAAATTTTGTCGCTCCATTATGTTCAAACCATAGACGGTTCAAACGGTGATATCTACCAAAAAGCTACTCCTTTCATACTATCATGCTATTTTATCAACTTTAGGCATCAAACTATCCAAAAAATAGCATGAGGTTTTGCCACCTCAGGTGGTGTGATGTCTTTTACTGTCCTACTTTTCCTTCAGGGTGTAGAGGGCTTGGAATCCTGCTTCCCTTGTAAAATTCTCTTACTCGATGAGACAGAGAAAGGGGCGAGGGAACGCAAAAGTGGTCCCGAACCCTTAGAATTGGAACTTTAAATGTTGTTTCTGTTCGGGCTCTGTCTTGAGTCGGCCACTTCCACATATGGGGTATGTACCTGAGTACATACATCAGAGAGTATGATAGTTGAAGGTACATGCTCATTTAACCATTTAATTAAGTTTGGATGATCTTACTTTGAAATGTAATATATCATTACATAATACTCCTAGTTTTTGCAATTATATTACAACTAGTAAATACAAAATAAGCCTTAATATGTTTGGGTCATGTAGAGTACCCTGTTATATATATATATATATATATATATATATGTTGGTAAAGCCAGGTAATACATTTTCTTTAATACATACGAGGTTGAAAGAAATGGCAATTTCTGCGTTGGAAATTTTATTATTCAAAGTTTCCAGGTCTCTGATGAGTTTTCGCTGGGTGGCAGGAAGTAGATGAAGGAGATGAGCAAAATTCATGGTGGTACAGGGTTACATTAAAGTACATGAAGATACAGGATATACGACGCGTTTCACTGGACAACCAGCATTATCAATTAAGGAAGGAATGATATAAAAGGTAAACAGGAAGGGTATATATATAGAGGGTGGAGGATCAGAGGAGGCGAAAAACAGGGGGCAAAAGTCTGCTATTGGTGGAGGGGTAATCTAGGAGAGAGAAAGGGGGGAACCGCTTCACGCATGCGCACTGGATGCGGGATGGTGGTCGGTAGGTGGGGTCGAAGCTGATTGGCTGCGTGTCGAGGGGCGTGGCCTAAGTTGTGTGGCGCCTGCAGAAGACGAAGCTGAAGGAGGTAGCGCGGGGGGCTGCGTCAAGGGCACCGGGGGGCGAGGAGGGGTGTTAGGTCCTGTAGGGTAGTGCCTTTTGGCAGAAGGAAGGATCTGAAGGTCCAGAGTTTGGTTGTTGATGTTGGGATGTAAGGCTTGGATATATAAAGCTTCGAGTATAGGTAATCTCCTTGGGTCACTTTCTTTATCGAGTATGGTGGTGTGTTTCTCTAACTCGTTGCGTGTGAGGTGAGGGTGGTTAGGGGTGAGATAGTGGTCTTTGATGGCTCCAGCCTGAAGGTGAAGAGTTAACCGACGTGAAAGACGAGTCTGCGTCATACCAATATAGGAATGAGGTCCACAGTCCTCATAATTACAGGTATGTTGGTAAATGACGTGATCGTCGGTCATCGGGCTCTTTATCTTGATGGAGGCTGGTTTGTTGCGGAGGAGAACGAGGTTGGAGGTCTTGGGGGATTTGTAATAAATTATTAATTTAATTATTAATCCTTTTATATCATTCCTTCCTTACTTGATAATGCTGGTTGTCCAGTGAAACGCGTCGTATATCCTGTATCTTCATGTAATTTAATGTAACCCTGTACCACCATGAATTTTGCTCATCGCCTTCATCTACTTCCTGCCACCCAGCGAAAACTCATCAGAGACCTGGAAACTTTGAATAATAAAATTTCCAACGCAGAAATTGCCATTTCTTTCAACCTCGTATGTATTAAAGAAAAAAAAAAAAATAAAAAAATATATATATATATATATATATATATATATATATATATATATATATATATATATAGATTCAGTATATATATATATATATATATATATATATATATATATATATATATATATATATATATATATATATATATATATATTGTCACTTCCAACTGAACTCATAGTCTATTTCAGTTGCAAGTGTTGTATAATTCACGTAGCCTAGATGTCTGGGGGGGGGGGGGGGGAGGCTTGTGTAATTACTTTACTTTTTTTGACCCTGTTGAGGTTTTATCAGTTTAGCCTATTATAAGTTGCACAATGATGTCTTATATTTATTTGAGTATTTCTGTGTTGTCAATGAGAGCCCAGGTGCCTGATATAATTGTGTGGTCTGGCGATGCTTGGAGCTCTCCTTTCCTTTCCCAACAAAAGGCCGGGAGTCCTGCACTCACTCTTGAGACAGATCCTATAGCGAGTACACGTGCTGTGGAGTCTGTCACAGGCTTGCCTTCTTGTTTCCCTTAATACCGCATATATTATTTTGTTTTCTTGTTGTATAGTAGCAAGGCAAGTCTGGAGTCACTTTAAGCATTAATATTTTGTCTTAACTTTATTAGCTTGCATTTTAGAGTTTACTGCATTTACTAGCACTCTTGCATATAATCTTCACACCATGCTCCCATGTCTTTCCTTTATTCTGCTGCATTGTGAATCATTAGTATTTGTGTATATTATTCCTGGTTGATATCTGCAGTGGTTTGGTGTCGGCCTGTTGTATCCAGCTTTTTTGTTAGGCCTTTGAGGACAGAGGTTGCTGGGTGAGTGGGATATGCCATAGTGTAATAGTAGGCTACTGCCATTTTTACCACCACACAGCATCGTCTAACTCAGGCCTTATTTAACCCTTTATGGGTAGCAGCCAGTGCCAACCTACTGAGATATCAACCCTTGTGCCTTGTTTAGTTTTTAACAGCAATACATACGGTGCAGTTTGGGACTAGGGTTTGAGCCCATTACTAGGGGAGGTTGTCCCCATTGCATTTGGGTGTAGTGAGCTAACCCCTGAGGATGTAAGAGATAAATTATTACATTTATCCCTTGCAACACTACCACCAAGCTGAAGAGAGCCACTCGGTGTATTATTAGGACATTAGGTAGGGATAATAAGCTTGGCAGAGAGGCTGGTTAGGCAACTGCATTGGGCTCATTTCCATGGTTTTTGCTTAATATTAATCTCAGTTCCTGAGCGACTGGTCATGATATAGATTGTTCTGGGAGTCTAGCAGTATTTTGGTTTGGAACTTTTGCGCAGTTTAGAGTAATCTTAGAAGTACTTTTGACATACTACTAACACTATCAACCCGAGTCGGATAGGCCCCGACTCTGAGACAATAGATATTTTGTTGTCTCCTTTTGTACTGCTTCAAAAGAGCAAAGAGGAAGATAAAACCTTTTCCTAGAGAACCTGCGTGTCTTAGTGTTTGAGTCAGATAATAAGAGCGTGTCTGTTGTAGGGTTTGTGTAGTACGGTGGGCAGTGTTGGGTGCATGACTACAGCATTGGTGTCTTTTTGCTACGGCATTTCTTTTGGACAGTGCTTTGGGCTAGGCTTTTGTAGCATCCGCTTTCCCCGAAGCCTCCCCTCGTAACAATATATATATATATATATATATATATAACGTCCAATAAAAGCAAACTTAATTCAAACCTCGAAGTCTTTGTCTACTCTAAAGCATGAAGTCTTTGTCTACTCTAAAGCATGAAGTCTTTGTCTACTCTAAAGCATGAAGTCTTTGTCTACTCTAAAGCATGAAGTCTTTGTCTACTCTAAACATGAAGTCTTTGTCTACTCTAAAGCATGAAGTCTTTGTCTACTCTAAAGCATGAAGTCTTTGTCTACTCTAAAGCATGAAGTCTTTGTCTACTCTAAAGCATGAAGTCTTTGTCTACTCTAAAGCATGAAGTCTTTGTCTACTCTAAAGCATGAAGTCTTTGTCTACTCTTAAGCATGAAGTCTTTGTCTACTCTTAAGCATGAAGTCGTATCACTTCATTCTATAGCTCTTGTTTGAAACTTAGTTATAGTCTAAGAAAGGAGAGTTGAATTATTAATTTGTACATATATTTATCTATTACTGTTTTTAGTTTTGTACAAAAATGTCCTGGCGAGCGATAGAAAAAGCAACGCTTATATAGCACGAACAGTCTTATAATCGCTAAACCAATTTGGCAAACATACCTCCTGCCAAACAACAATCAGGACACCAGATGACTTATTAAATGTCTTGTTTACCATGGTAATGATGGTCCATTACTGACAGGTAATCCTACAAGACAACACATTCACTATACATTATACTAAATATATATTAAGTGATAAAATATACTAATTGGTCACAGTTACTAACTGGAAATAACAATACAAAGACTATTTTCTGTATTATAATAACATTAATGAACTGAATTGGATGGTTCTAATTATCCTCTTAGACCACGGACTATGGCAGACGAAGATAAGTGGACACCAGAGAGAGAGAGAGTGAGAAAGAAGCCTATTAAGTAGAGAAGATTTACGAAGCGACGGTGACACCTTGGCACATTTGTCACAGAAGCCATTATAAAAGCCTCCCTCAACGGGTCAATCAGAGTAATTTCCTGAAGCCATTAGGCCTCACCTCCAACAAAGGACGGTGTAGAGTGTGGGGATAATGGCTTATACAGTCCATTATTGATCGATTTGCACGAATACTTTTTCCGATAATTCTAATCTGATAACTTCTATAAGAGTTGGGTCACCTACTGAAATATAAATAAATAGTATATACAGGAGTTCTTGTATTATAGGTAGGCCAAAAATCTTGACCAGTAACCTCTACAATTAATAAAGGACTAGAGTAATTGAGCTAATATATCTACCATTTGGGAAGAGTCAGCCAGGGAATAGGTTTGAAAATGTACAGCTCACTTGCTTTAGCCCGCTTTGAGTTACAGAGGATAGATATCATATATAATGTATGGCCTATAGTTATCGATATTGGTGCATGATATAATATATATGAATTTGTATATGCCTATGTTTTATGTATAATATTGAATTGGGTATATTTACATTTATTTCCATTAATCTAGCTAAACTATTTCATTATGTTATAGTTTTATATGTGAAAGACTCCTGAAATGTTGGGTAATTTGCTTAATAGTGTATGATATTTTGAGTTAATGAAAGTCGATTATTTCCTATGATGAAATATTAAGTCTGGCCTAATTTTAATTGTTTGTGGAATCCGTGGCTCAAACCCGAGAAATACTACAATGAAGAAGAACTAAAGTACACAAAAAGCGCACCCCGGGTACTGGAGGGAACAATGTGTCTCGGAGAAAGAGAGAGCGAGTGTGAGAGACTATTGTTTGCGTGTTACGGACTGCCTGTCTTTTTTTTTTTTTTCTTTTATATACATTATACCGAACCTCCGAAGTGTAATACACTTTACTCGTGACGGGTTTGGAATATTGTAAATACTGTAGGTGAATTGTGTGGGAGGAACTTATGAGTGAACTTATGTTATTGCACAGGTTATTGTTACAGTGTATTTAAAGAAAGTTTTCAATAACATTAAATTGTGAAAATAGGATATGCCATCGGATGTATTTCAGCCTGGGAAATATGTTATTAAATTAACAGATAATAGTTGTTCACAGACTTACGACAAATATTGTTATATTCCATAATATACTAATGATAAGTTGCTAATTTATGTAAAGCTAGCGTGTAATATACAGTCGTCTTGTGTAATCTATAGAGTCTCAAAATATTATTTAGGTCTATTTGAAGCTTAAAAGTTAATGTATTAAATAAATATGCAATATATGCAATGGAAAAAGGATGAATCAAGAAACATGTAAGCAATTGTTATCCTACAACATTCGTAAAAACATATAATCACATAACTAAAGTATCTGAGACTGCGGATTAAGCAAGTTGGCTGTACAAAAGCAGTTAATTAACCATACGTCTAAGATCGCTTATGGCAGCTGTAGCGGCTAGGAGGCCGGGCAGCGGCTCTGACAGGCTCAGTTTACACCTTTCTTCATCATGTTTCATTTTGTTTCGTGCAATAGAAATGTTAATAAAGTTACTGTTTTGATGGTGTAATGGTTAAAGAGTGTAAGTTTTGTAGGAAGTATTCTGGGTTCGAATCCTGGGAAGATCACATGCTTTCATTACTTTCATTTGGGGGTTATTTGAGTTAAGAACGATTTTACATATAATAATTGTTATCCCATTCACTCAATATATACTGATTCATTGTAAATTATATTGTGACTGTTAATAGAGGATTGTTTTCAGTGTATGACATCTGAGGAGAAGCTATTCGGGGGCTGAGGAGTGATTGGTTCTTCTGAATGCTTATGTGCTTGCTTTTTGTGGGCGAACTGTTATACTGTATGTGTTCTTCTCCTCTCACCTTTTGTTTTCCTTTCGTGTGCTTCTTGCTGATCCTCCCTACCCCTTATGGAATTAAGGGCTGGCTACTGACTGACTTAATTATAAACAGAACTGGAGAAGGTGTAGCTATTGGAATAGTGCACGGGAACGCAACATAAACGTACCAACAACAGATGTTCTGATTATTTGTCAGTTGCTTACGGCTATCCTATCTAAATGTCATGACAGAGGAAACATAGAAGAGAGATGGGACAATATAAAGGAACCAAACTTGATGAGGTATCAGTGAAGAAGTAAATAGGTGTACAAGAGGTGGAGAGGAAAAAAAAAGAGGACGATGAAGGAATGGAAGAGAAAGATAAGAAGTAAGTAGAAGAACAAGAGGTGGAGAGGGGAGGGAAGAGGATAGTGAGGAGGAAGGAATGACAGCTCAAGAAAATAATTAAGTAGATTAACAAGAGGTGGAGAAGAGAAGGGAGGCTAGTGATCTCTCTCTCTCTCCCTCTCTATCTCTCTCTCTCTATATATATACAACTGTCTCTCTGTGTGTGTGGATGTGGCGTACAGTCATGTTTAGCATACGACTGTTTTTTGTATTTGTATTTCAACACTGCCTCCGGATTTGTGCTTATAGTCTATATATTCAATCCATCAATACCATTAATCCAGGTCTTCCTCCAGATTGCGAGCAAAGCAACAAGACAGGTCATTGTTGCAACCTTATTTCCGTAGACCTGTAGCGCCTGGTTGTCACTTACTGGCCCGCTGGATCTTTGACGTTTGGAAACCGCATCGCACACTGTCTAGCTGTCTCACCTTACAATCTCTGACAACACTCTCTCTCAAATCCTACCTATTAAGCTTATCAATCACTGACCACTACTCCCAATTGCATATATTAAGTATAGGAATATTCACACAACACTAATGTATAATGGAAACAGTGAGGGTATTATTGATAGTGTGTCGGTTGGTTTCCTGGTAATGTACTAAAAGTATAGCACACATTCAATTATAATAATGCCTTTACATTGATGTATTTGGATTTGAACTCTGGGCCTATCTAAAATTTGAACTCTGGGCCTATCTAAAATCATAAATGTACAGTATCTCACTGTTTACCTCTTCTACTTGAATACATATGCACGTAATTGTGTGGACCTCATTGTTCACTGTGTTGCAGGTTGTAAGGGTCCCAACATGGTTATCACCATGGAGGAAATATACTTCCTCTAAGGTTGTTACCCATCAAAACAACAACATGAACACGGTCAACTTTAGGAAAGCGAGCCATGTGCTCATATAGCCAACGGTGGGGCTCACAAACTATAAATCAAACATGTCTTGAATACATTTCATACAATAAAGTTTGACTTGGTCATTGGTCATCCCAGTGGTAACCTTATCAACCTGTGGAATCTTTTGATTCCTTTGGCGATAATGCATTTCTTGAAGATATTGTTGATTGTCCATGTTTTAGACCCATTATAAATCTGAACATATATAGATATTTTTTGAATACTGAACAAAATCTTCCTAGGGTCAGGTTGAGAGGTAAATCAAGCATGGGGAGATTGGAGGTCAGAATCCAGTGTTAAATACATATTTATGGTATTTATTCGGATACTGAATATGTGAACTAACAATGCTTTGATTACTGTTTGTCCATATATTTGCTATTGAAATATTTTGCGAACAAACATACAGAGAGAGAGAGAGAGAGAGAGCCATGAATGTTAGTGATTAGAATAACATTGATCTTCACAATGCTGCGACGTCACACAGGTTATTAAATAAACAAATGATTATGTCAAATGACCCTTCCGTTAAAAACGTATGGAAGGCTCCGCAACCCCTTGCCAGTATTACGTATACCAATGGCCACGTTGTAGAATATAAATTGACCGAATTTGTTCATGAATCATTTTTCATTATGACTATTGTAAACATCGATGATTTCTACTAAGAGGTATGTATATCGGTAAAGAGTAAAGACAAAGCTATTACGTTTTAACAAAAAATACTTACGCATTTCTAGGATTTGAATTATATCCATCAGGAGCCTTACTTCAAATTATTGTCAACATTTGTCAAAACTACATGTAAGCATCTCACATAATGTAGCTCTATATGCTTGGGCCACATTAGCCACTCACAGTCAACGTTAGATTTATCTGTAACGCAGCATGTATTGCCCTTATTTCGAGGTATGCGGGGGAACAGGTGACCGGATTGTTGTGTTATATAATTGTTGTTTTCATAAACTTCCAATAATTTATACTATGTTTGATCTGGTTTGAATAACGCCCATCAAATATGGTAACAAAAACAATTCCTATCTATTGAAATGCTCTCCTGGATGAGGCGGCAGGAATCCCAAGGGGCGGCAGGATCCCAGGAACTGTCTTCACTCCTACTACAAGTCGACACTAACTTTTTATTACACAGCCATAAACTGTGGTCCCTGAGCCGGGTAGCTTGGTTTATTACAGATGGAGATGGGAAAAAGAAGTGTCAGTCTGATGCATTAAATGACGGCCGTATCTCTCAACCTCGGGTTCACATCAGGGAGGTCGAGGTGGATATCGGTGTAGTTAATACTGTCTTGATAGAGTACTGTGTACAGTCAAAAGATCCTTCTTACCTTTGCTCTCAGATAAGCTATACTCAAGGCTAAATTCATGTACCAGTGTAATTCTTCCTACATATTTTCCAAGCACAACTATATTGAAACAGTTATTTCATATGTTTGGTAGTTATTTCAATCACCAAATAGGTGGGAAGGAACTTAGAGTTTTTACTGGGTGGATTGGTATAATGTTTTCGGCCATATCTGAACAAAATATACGAACAAATGTTTAAATTTATATCCCTATGTACGAATTATGTGGCTTAACTTAAACTATATCCTTGACCCTTCTACAATTCTATGCTACCCTGTTCCAAACAAGTAGGCCAGAAATGGTGAACCCTGACCTTTGTAACTAAACAAAGGCTAGAACAAATGAGCTATCAATGTCCATGCCTATTCCCTGGCTGACCGTTCCAAAATGGTAGAAATATTAGCTCGATTACTCTAGTCGTTTGTGAGTTATAGAGATTAATGTTAAGGAGTTTTCCCTACTTATTTGGGACACGGTATAGCCTATTTACGGACAGCAATGTTTCTTGACCAAATTGTCTCTATATCGGCAGCTAGAGAATGAAGGAAAGCGTTCGTGTGATTTAACTTTGTTAAGGTGACCACCTCACTTGAATCTACCTCTTGGTAATAACATTGCCTCCCCATCCTTCCCTCTCTTGGTTCTTTGCTTGTTATTAGTTTACTGTGGTTGTATTACATGGTTGACTCCCTGTATCTACATCACCGCCATTGTTTTAGTTGTATACACTTAAGGGGACCACCACTTCGCTCTATATTAATCTCTCATTATTTTCTCAGTCTCTGAGTTGTATCCATTTGGTCTCATTCAGCCTACTGTTTTAAGACATAGATCCCCATCCATGTGTCGGTTTCTTCCTGGCGAGAGATAGCGAGCCAGCATTATATGGAGAAATTCGGCTTCACCGAAGACATTTTTCTGTCGAAAAATGTACAAATATAACCTGTTGTCTAAAACATTATCCACATATGCTGGCTCGTTATCACTCGCCACGAAAAAATCGACACCTGTATGGGGATAAACGTGTTAAAACAGTAGGCTGATTGGGTACCAAATGGATACAACCCAGGAAGAGTGAGATATAAAGAGAAAAAGAGTGAAGGAAGGGTGGGGAGGCAATGTTATTACCAACACGTAGAGTCAAGTGAGGGAAGGATGGGGAGCCAATGTTATTACCAAGACGTAGAGTCAAGTGAGGGAAGGATGGGGAGGCAATGTTATTACCAAGACGTAGAGTCAAGTGAGGGAAGGATAGGGAGGCAATGTTATTACCAAGATGTAGAGTCAAGTGAGGGAAGGATGGGGAGCCAATGTTATTACCAAGACGTAGAGTCAAGTGAGGGAAGGATGGGGAGCCAATGTTATTACTAAGACGTAGAGTCAAGTGAGGGAAGGGTGGGGAGCCAATGTTATTACCAAGACGTAGTGTCAAGTGAGGGAAGGATGGGGAGCCAATGTTATTACCAAGACGTAGAGTCAAGTGAGGGAAGGATGGGGAGCCAATGTTATTACTAAGACGTAGAGTCAAGTGAGGGAAGGATGGGGAGCCAATGTTATTACTAAGACGTAGAGTCAAGTGAGGGAAGGGTGGGGAGCCAATGTTATTACCAAGACGCAGAGCCAAGTGAGGGAAGGATGGGGAGCCAATGTTATTACCAAGACGTAGAGCCAAGTGAGGGAAGGATGGGGAGCCAATGTTATTACCAAGACCAGAGCCAAGTGAGGGAAGGATGGGGAGCCAATGTTATTACCAAGACGTAGAGCCAAGTGAGGGTAGGATGGGGAGCCAATGTTATTACCAAGACGTAGAGCCAAGTGAGGGAAGGATGGGGAGCCAATGTTATTACCAAGACGTAGAGCCAAGTGAGGGTAGGATGGGGAGCCAATGTTATTACCAAGACGTAGAGCCAAGTGAGGGTAGGATGGGGAGCCAATGTTATTACCAAGACGTAGAGCCAAGTGAGGGAAGGATGGGGAGCCAATGTTATTACCAAGACGTAGAACCAAGTGAGGGTAGGATGGGGAGCCAATGTTATTACCAAGACGTAGAGCCAAGTGAGGGTAGGATGGGGAGCCAATTTTATTACCAAGACGTAGAGTCAAGTGAGGGAAGGATGGGGAGCCAATGTTATTACCAATACGTAGAGCCAAGTGAGGGAAGGATGGGGAGCCAATGTTATTACCAAGACGTAGAGCCAAGTGAGGGTAGGATGGGGAGCCAATGTTATTACCAAGACGTAGAGCCAAGTGAGGGTAGGATGGGGAGCCAATGTTATTACCAAGACGTAGAGCCAAGTGAGGGAAGGATGGGGAGCCAATGTTATTACCAAGACGTAGAACCAAGTGAGGGTAGGATGGGGAGCCAATGTTATTACCAAGACGTAGAGCCAAGTGAGGGTAGGATGGGGAGCCAATTTTATTACCAAGACGTAGAGTCAAGTGAGGGAAGGATGGGGAGCCAATGTTATTACCAAGACGTAGAGCCAAGTGAGGGAAGGATGGGGAGCCAATGTTATTACCAAGACGTAGAGTCAAGTGAGGGAAGGATTGGGAGCCAATGTTATTACCAAGACGTAGAGCCAAGTGAGGGAAGGATTGGGAGCCAATGTTATTACCAAGACGTAGAGCCAAGTGAGGCAAGGATGGGGAGCCAATGTTATTACCAAGACGTAGAGTCAAGTGAGGGAAGGATTGGGAGCCAATGTTATTACCAAGACGTAGCGCCAAGTGAGGGAAGGATTGGGAGCCAATGTTATTACCAAGACGTAGAGCCAAGTGAGGGTAGGGTGAGGAGGCAATGTTATTACCAAGACGTATACGGGTCATCACCAATTGTTCTGGGACCCGATACTATAAACATTTATGGTACCTTATCTCACCCTGATCGCCATATCCTAAATGCCAACATCGTTATTCTAGAGCTATTACCACTCAAAAACAATTCATGAAATTCTGTTATGATTTATAACAGTCTCCTGTGTATGAGCAAGATATGACTTTAGGACAAAGAGTTAACTATACATTCATTGGTTCCTATGCCTCTGAATCGTTGTTTAACGTATGGCATCTTTGAGTATTCAGGCATTGGATTCTATTCACAAATGAACCAGAGATGAATTAATGGTATATTAATGGTTATGCTGCCAACCACTCCTTTGGTTGAAGGGTTTAGACATTGGTTAGTGAAACGTACCAGTAGTTGATTATAGTCCTTCTGTTAACGGGGAAATTTTTGTTTGTGTGGACCTTTGAATGTGACTGTACGAAGGAGAGTGTTGTGACGTCTATGCAGTAAAAGGTTGGGAGACAGACTGAGCATGACAGAAGGTAATGGTCTGGAAACTTGGGAACCGCTTACAAAAAGTAAAACATATTTTTGTTAATATTCATATACAGTACATAGACAGATAGGATTAGCTGGATAACAAGTAGGTTTCATTGATGGATTTTAATACTGAAGAAATACTGCATCCCAACTACTTTTTAGTAATCCAATATGTATTCATTCAATTACTTTCCCAATACGTTAGCCTTCAAGAGGCATATATATATATATATATATATATATATATATATATACCTGTATATATATATCAGCTATTTATTAATATTGTCCGTGAAAAGCGGAGGCGAATAGTGAAGAGAAACACCAGGGCGTGATAAAAGAGCACGTTCATCTTGTCTATATTTATTGCATCCTTTCGGAGACACTTACTCCATCATCAGGCAAATTTAAAAATAACAGATACACACACTTGTAAGAAAACACTAGTATCATAGTGAATTACAATAACTTCATGAAGCCATACAGTAGATCTGGACTTGACCCGAAAACAATACTGAATTTTGCAGTAAGGGACCCAAAATCGGAAAACGAACCCCCAAGTTCGAACCTCGAAACCGCGAAAATGTGATATTTTCGAGGTTTTGAGGTTCGAACTTGGGGGTTCCTTCTCCGATGTTGGGTCCCTTACTGCAAAGTTCCATTTTCGTGTCAAGTCCAGATCTACTGTAGTATATGATAAAGCCTAAGAAGAAGTATGTCTTATGAAAATATGAATAAACTATGGTTGATGAATAATGGCACTCACTGATAATAACATCACAGCATATAGTCAAACTCTTGAATTCATCTTCAAACTATTAATTAGGGTGTAATAAGCCGTGTTTCTGGTCCCCCTTCTTTCTCTTGTTTAGCCCCATTAGTTTTGAGATTATAAGACGCTTGGCCCATTAGTTTGACGAATTTAACACCTTTCACCCCATTTCGTTGTAAATGTTAAGACCTTTCGTGCCATTTAGGTGTCGATTTTATCTTGGAAAGCGATAGCAAGTCTGTAATTTTAAGAGGAACCGGCCTCTGGCCGGGCCATTTTTCGACCAAAAAAATTACAAATTTATCTAGAGGGTGTCTTTTTTAAGCTTGATGGAGGTCTAGCGAGGAAACTAACACATAAATTAATATGTAAATTAGTATACCAACAAAATAGCCACTATACCCTTAATCCGTGAGAGCATTAAATCTAGCCCCGCCACCACAACACCTGTACCAGGTTCATCTGCTGGCAACTGTACCCCTCCAGTGGTTGATGGAACCATCTTCCGACTGTTGTAGTTGCTTACCTCACCTCCACAACACCTGTACCAGTTTCATCTGCTGGCAACTGTACCCCACCAGTGGTTGATAGAACCTTCTTCCGACTGTTGTAGTTGCTTACCACACCTCCACAACACCTGTACCAGCTTCATCTGCTGGCAACTGTACCCCTCCAGTGGTTGATAGAATCTTCTTCTGTAGTTGTTTAGATGTACAGTCACGCGTACTAAAAGTTGCTCAGGGGTGGGTCCTACCTTCCCCTACTCCACCCTGGGCAGGTGGAAGGGGGGAGTCGGGTCCAAGTCTACCCCCACCTTCCACCCCCAAACTATTACCAACTCCCCCACCTTCCTTCTCTAGCTGGCAGTTAGTGATTAGCAACGATTGCGCTCGTGTATTTCGTTGCTCATGTATTGCAAATTATTGTTAAACCATGATTGCACACGCTTACAATGGCCGACATTTAACATTTATTAGGAATTTATAAATACAATATACTGTATAATTGTATTCTCAATATGATTCTCTATACAAAACGTGGGTTACACGAATCTCGGCTGTAGTGGTTCTCTCTCACTCTCTCATTGCACTACTTTCTACGATCATTACTGAATGTGATTTCAATATAATAATACCGTAATTAAATCCAATCCCATTCAGTATTCAGGATATTATGTTCACCATTATTGCAATACACATTAACGTGCTCTCTACGATTCATTCCTAGGTTCTCAAATTACTTACACAGTCGGGCTTTTATACATAAAAGGAAAGGACTACAGGCAAAGATAGGCTGGTATAGTGTTGCGACTGTTATTGATTGTATCGTTTATCAGTGGAATCAGTTTCTCCCATTTATTCATTACCATACATACTATAAACGGTTTGCATTTAATTCTATGTGGCCTATGCACTTTTTCTTTTTCTTCAATCAAGTAAATGTAGAACTCGATACAAATTACTATAAAAGTTGGTGATAACTTTTAGAAGGTTTGAGTATTCGCCTTCTCACTTTCCCCTTCTCTGTCTCTATCTGTGATCCCAGTCTCTCACTTCTACAAACCCCCAAATAAGGAATAGGATTAATTGACAGTTTTACCATCAACTCTTCTCTATATGTATCGAATGCAGGCAACATTCATCACATACACTAATGAAGGGAAGTATACCACATTCTGACCCGCTAAATCTTGGTTGTAGAAAGTGTGTGCAATGAGAGAGTTACAAGGAGTGACAAGGAATAGTTAGCATCTCAAATACCTTCCGGTCCAATTCGGGGAAATATTCGAAGTGGAAGGAGAGACATTTTTCAGTGCACGTTTCCTTACAGAGTGTGCAAAATACTATCTACTGTCTTCTTGAACTGCTCAATTGAGGAAATGTTTATAAATTCTGAGGAAAGTTTGTTCCAGGTAGAACATATTATCTTAAAATGGGAAACAGTTTCCACAAATACTAGTGCTGAACCTTTTCAATTCTAACTGCCAGCCATGGTTGCGTATTGTATTCATACCGAGGCTAAACATTTTGTTATGATACACATTATCAAACCCATTACATATTTTTAAAAACTTGAATGAACTGACCTCCTAGTCTGCGTGTTGAGAGAGAGAGAGAGAGAGAGAGAGAGAGCACTACAACCGAGATTCTTGTAGCCCACGTTGTGCATAAAGACTCATTTTGAGAATACATTTATACAGTATATTGCATTAATAAATTCCTAATAAATGTTAAATGTTGGCCATTATAAGCGTGTGCAATGAAGGTTTAACAATAATTTGCAATACAGGAGCGCAATCGTTGCTAATCACTAACTGCCAGCTAGAGAAGGAAGGTGGGGGAGTTGGTGATAGTTTGGGGGTGGAAGGTGGGGGTAGACTTGGACCCGACTCCCCCCTTCCACCTGCCCAGGGTGGAGTAGGGGAAGAAAGGACCCACCCCTGAGCAACGTTTAGTACGCGTGAGTGTACATAGTACGTATAATGATAGGCTAAAGTTTTCTACCGAGCCATGTGAACATTTGTCTGGAAGGGGGGGTCTTTGGTGTGTTTTTAAAAGCATGATATAGGTATAGGGAGCAAACTAAAATCCTCCCTTAACACTATATTGACTCCTACTAACACTGTATCCCATACAGCACCACTACTGAACCTATTTTGTTTATAACATTATGGTTTAAGATGATTCCACATGCAAACATTGGATGATCATGATCCTTGACATTACCAGGTTCTCTGACTCTTTCTCTCTCTCACACACACACATTCTCTCTCTCCTGTCTCTTTCTCCCTCATTCACTCAGCTTCCCTGAATCTTCCCTGTGTTGATCCTTTGTCTCGTCAACGTCAAAGGCTTTAAACACCGAGTTGTGTTCCTTCCCAAGTATCGACGTTGAGGCTGAGTGGCGGGATGATATTCTACCTGGAGGCTTATATATCCTATATCTTCCTGGTAAATACGACTTATCTCTAAAGACATCTTCAGTCCAATACCTTGAACAGTAGGATATATATATATATATACAGTATATATATATATATATATATATATATATATATATATATATATATATATATATACGATATACAGTATATATATATATATATATATATATATATATATATATATATATATAATATATACTGTATATTCGATATACAGTATATATATACAGTATATATATATATATATATATATATATATATATATAATATATATATATATATATATATTAGTAAAGCCAGGTAATAAATTTTCTTTTAATACATACGAGGTTGAAAGAAATGGCAATTTCTGCGTTGGAAATGTTATTATTCAAAGTTTCCAGGTCTCTGATGAGTTTTCGCTGGGTGGCGGGAAGTAGATGAAGGAGATGAGCAAAATTCATGGTGGTACAGGGTACATTAAAGTAAATGAAGATACAGGATATACGACCCGTTTCACTGGACAACCAGCATTATCAAGTAAGGATGGAATGATATAAAAGGTAAACAGGAAGGGTATATATAGAGGGTGGAGGATCAGAGGAGGCGAAAACAGGGGGCAAAAGTCTGCTATTGGTGGAGGGGTATTCTAGGAGAGAGAAAAAGGGAGAACCGCTTCACGCATGCGCACTGGATGCGGGATGGTGGTCGGTTGGAGGGGTCGAAGCTGATTGGCTGCGTGTCGAGGGGCGTGGCCTAAGTTGTGTGGCGCCTGCGGAAGACGAAGCTGAAGGAGGTAGCGCGGGGGGCTGCGTCAAGGGCACCGGGGGGCGAGGGGGGGTGTTAGGTCCTGTAGGAAAGTGCCTTTTGGCAGAAGGAAGGATCTGAAGGTCCAGAGTTGGTTGTAGTTTGGGATGTATAAAGCTTCGAGTATAGGTAATCTCTTTCCTAACTGTTGGTGTGGGTGAGGGTGGTTAGGGGTGAGATAGTGGTCTTTGATGGCTCCAGCCTGAAGGTGAAGAGTTAACCGACGTGAAAGACGAGTCTGCGTCATACCAATATCCGACTGAGGTCCACAGTCCTCATAATTACAGGTATGTTGGTAAATGACGTGATCGTCGGTCATCGGGCTCTTTATCTTGGTGGAGGCTGGTTTGTTGCGGAGAACGAGGTTGGAGGTCTTGGGGGATTTGTAATAAATTATTAATTTGATTTTGTTTTCCGGGTTGTTGAGTGGACATGCTTGGAGATTATTTCTTTTAAGACGGCCTTGTCATTTTTGTGTTCAGAGGACATGTAATTGCGGTAGAAGATCTTAATTTCATTGGGGGGGGGTCAATGTTGGGAGGGCTTTGGGTGTACCATTTTTCAAGATGGTGGTTGATGGTGCTGGAGATGTCAGAGTTGGAGTATCCGTTATTTACTAAAACTTGGGATAGTCTTTCTAGTTCCTGGTGGGTGTCGGCCCAGGTAGAGCAGTGCGTGAGGGCTCTCCTAACATAGGCGGAGATGGAGGATAGAAGATAACGGCGGGGGCATTCACTATCGCCGTTGAGGCATTGTCCTGTGTTAGTAGGTTTAATGTAGATGGTGGTTTTGAACCCATGGTCGTTCAGAGCTACGAGGATGTCGAGGAAGGGGAGTTGTCCATTGTTAGATTTTTCAAAGGTGAAGTTAAGTCCGGAGGAGGTCATCAAGCGACGCTGGAGTTCCTGTAGTTCATGGAGGTCCTTGATTTGCACGAAGATGTCATCCACGTATCTACAGTAGACGGCGGGTCGTTGGGCAGCTAGGAGCTCTTCCTCGATGGTACCCATGAAAAAGTTCGCAAAAAGAACTCCTAGGGGGCTGCCCATCGCCACACCGTCTATCTGCTTGTACATGTTGCCCCGGGGCCAAAGGAAGGGGGCCTCCTTGGTACATAGCTCCAGTAGTGTTTTTAGGGCCTTCTCCGGGATGTCCAGTGTTGGTGAATTTATCATTGCCCTGATACACCAACACTGGACATCCCGGAGAAGGCCCTGAAAACACTACTGGAGCTATGTACCAAGGAGGCCCCCTTCCTTTGTCCCCGGGGCAACATGTACAAGCAGATAGACGGTGTGGCGATGGGCAGCCCCCTAGGAGTTCTTTTTGCGAACTTTTTCATGGGTACCATCGAGGAAGAGCTCCTAGCTGCCCAACGACCCGCCGTCTACTGTAGATACGTGGATGACATCTTCGTGCAAATCAAGGACCTCCACGGAACTACAGGAACTCCAGCGTCGCTTCATGACCTCCTCCGGACTTAACTTCACCTTTGAAAAATCTAACAATGGACAACTCCCTTCCTCGACATCCTCGTAGCTCTGAACGACCATGGGTTCAAAACCACCGTCTACATTAAACCTACTAACACAGGACAATGCCTCAACGGCGATAGTGAATGCCCCCGCCGTTATCTTCTATCCTCCATCTCCGCCCTATGTTAGGAGAGCCCTAACGCACTGCTCTACCTGGGCCGACACCCACCAGGACTAGAAAGACTATCCCAAGTTTTAGTAAATAACGGATACTCCAACTCCGACATCTCCAGCACCATCAACCACCATCTTGAAAAATGGTACACCCAAAGCCCTCCCAACATTGACCCCCCCCAATGAAAATTAAGATCTTCTACCGCAATTACATGTCCTCTGAACACAAAAATGATGAGGCCGTCTTAAAAGAAATAATCTCCAAGCATGTCCACCCAACCAACCCGGAAAACAAAATCAAATTAATAATTTATTACAAATCCCCAAGACCTCCAACCTCGTTTCCGCAACAAACCAGCCTCCACCAAGATAAAGAGCCCGATGACCGACGATCACGTCATTTACCAACATACCTGTAATTATGAGGACTGTGGACCTCATTCCTATATTGGTATGACGCAGACTCGTCTTTCCACGTCGGTTAACTCTTCACCTTCAGGCTGGAGCCATCAAAGACCACTATCTCACCCCTAACCACCCTCACCTCACATGCAACGAGTTAGAGAAACACACAACCATACTCGATAAAGAAAGTGACCAAGGAGATTACCTATACTTGAAGCTTTATATATCCAAGCCTTACATCCCAACATCAACAACCAAACTCTGGACCTTCAGATCCTTCCTTCTGCCAAAAGGCACTTTCCTACAGGACCTAACACCCCCCCTCGCCCCCTGGTGCCCTTGACGCAGCCCCCGCGCTACCTCCTTCAGCTTCGTCTTCCGCATGCGCCACACAACTTAGGCCACGCCCTCGACACGCAGCCAATCAGCTTCGACCCCTCCAACCGACCACCATCCCGCATCCAGTGCGCATGCGTGAAGCGGTTCCTCCCTTTTTCTCTCTCCTAGAATACCCCTCCACCAATAGCAGACTTTTGCCCCCTGTTTTTCGCCTCCTCTGATCCTCCACCCTCTATATATACCCTTCCTGTTTACCTTTTATATCATTCCATCCTTACTTGATAATGCTGGTTGTCCAGTGAAACGGGTCGTATATCCTGTATCTTCATGTACTTTAATGTAACCCTGTACCACCATGAATTTTGCTCATCTCCTTCATCTACTTCCCGCCACCCAGCGAAAACTCATCAGAGACCTGGAAACTTTGAATAATAAAATTTCCAACGCAGAAAATGCCATTTCTTTCAACCTCGTATGTATTAAAGAAAATATATATATATATATATATATATATATATATATATATATATATATATATATATATATATAAAGGGAGGAGGTTATGGGCACCAATCATTCAGGGAAGTATATACTCTCGGGCAGCCTTAGGGGAGTACAATATTATAAGGATTTGTAGATACCCTGTTTCACCACCTGGCCTTATTTGCTTCATGTTTATCTGTGTCTCAGTCTTATAAAGAGCAACTCTAGCTTGATATTAAGATACACACACTCTTGCATTCATATATAATACCATAAGCGCTGCACGCCCTACACTAAATTAACTCTTTTCCAATTATGTTTGATGCGGCGACCCCACCGCCCGCCACTTCAATGGTGCAATCAGCTTCTGTAGCAGTGGCCCACACCTTCCTGGGTTGGCTACTTAAGGGTTAATGATCTTAATCCATTTGGGTGAGGTAGCACTGTGGAGTAGGGCAGTGGGTACAAGTCTGTGAGCCTGGAGGCACTTTATGGCGTGGCTATCCCTGATTGAGGTGCTATCTCACAAATACACATGAGCTTTTGAGTGTTTTTATCCTCTCAGTGGAGCTCAAACCACCAACACTCAGGACGATTGTCCATGCTTTAACCTCTAAGCTGCGCAGGTATGGTATTTGAAAGAGCCCGCGTTGCGAAGGTATTCTAATTCATTCCTCAGTAAAATTGTCAATTCACCATATATATAATTACTTATCCATATGCACCTATTTTACTTTTAATATGAACATATGAACATGGGAAAGCATTAAAACAAGTGGTAAGAGCAATTGGCTGGTGAAAATTTTATATTTAGCCCCGCGGTCGTAATCTGGCCTAGACTGGCGAGAAGGAGACACCCTCTCTTTCGCATAGCACTGAGAGGCCCATCCTCCCACGAAAATACTTGATAAATATCGTGAATAATAGACAAAATACCTGATAATTGAGGAGGGGGGAAAATGGGGGGGGGGGGGGGTAGGGGGGAAGGGGGGGGTCATATGTGTAAGAGTAGTAGCAAGTAATAGAGAAAAATTATCTCACCTAAACACAAATTACTTTTTTTAGTGCCACTGGGGTGTTTTAAATGTTTTTTTTTTAAGCCTATGATCTTATGAGTCTTCCCGCAGCCGCCCAGTAGAACATTTTATGAGTCCTCCTGCAGCTGCCAGGTTAACCAACTCTACCACGTAGGCATGTAAAAGGGATAAAAGGATAATTAACTCAAGTTACGTGGGGCTACTTTTAGAAATCCCTGTATGGCATCCTGGAATATGGAACCTACGACTTGTGTATGAATTGAAATACACTCTCCAAGTAGGATTTCCCTTAATATATATAGGAAAAGCTTAAGTATCCTTTATCACGCCATGGTAAAGTTGGTTAAAGCATGAACAATGTCCTGACTGTCAGACTCAGTGGTTCAAGCCACGCTGAGAGTATTTATAAATGTATATATGGTAGATATACTGTATATATATATATATATATATATATATATATATATATATATATATATATATATATACAGTATATATATATATATATATATATATATATATATATATATTTATATATATAATTATATCTATTTATATAATTATGTCTATCTCTTCTGCCCAATTTTGGCATTTAACCCAGAAATCAATACCCTTACTTATGCTTTTAAATTTAGCTTTACCATGATTTGTTCCGTGTTCCTCTTATTAATCTATATATCTCTGGATCCACAAGACTGATCTTCACTTTCTATGATTCTCATAACCCAACCTATTACCAAATAGCTCTCACCATTCCATCAGTTTGTTCATAAATAAATTCCAGAGAGTAGTGTAGCAAGAGACTCAATAATGTATAAGGGCCCGAACATTAACCTTGTGTCCAGATAAGACATCGTAGGGGCGGGAGTTGGCGTGAAAAAATCAACAACACGGAATAGTATAATATGTTGTCCCTGACATGTACTTTGACCGTCTCGTTTGCTATATTCGTCTTAGGCATATATATAATTATGTATTTTTATTTACTCTCTCTCTCTCTCTCTCTCTCTCTCTCTCTCTCTCTCTCTCTCTTCCCTTTTATTATTCATTGATCCCCCTCTATCACCCATTTACACATACCTGTGTTCAAGCTTCTGGATATAACTATTCCTTCCTCACTCTACCCCTTGCCTTGGTGTGCCACTCACCAATTGTGTTAGCCGGAAGTGAAATATAAGTGGGGCAGAAGGTCGACAAAAGTTATTGAAGATGTGGAGATTATATTTTATTTTAAAAGCAACGTCCAGTCTTTAAAAAAAAAAAAATATATATATATATATATATATATATATATATATATATATATATATATGTATATATATATATATATATATATATATATATATATATATATATATATATATATTTGATTAATATTGACAGCCATAATGCATCTTTAACCCTTATTTAGCGGGGCCTGACTCTAGTCCGTATAGAGAACACCAGCACAAAGAGCGGGGCCCGACCTGAGTCCGTGTGCAATTTTGGCGCAATATTGGCTCTGAGAGAGAGACGAGCGACGGGAAGAGCATAGGTTGCCTCATGACCGCTTGCGACGGCCGCCGTGGACCTACTGACATTTATTCCACACACATCCACCGTCCTCTCTCGCTACACACGTAATTATGTAACGAAATGACCGTATTTTAGCGATTTTGCCCTTCGGTTGCACGATCGTTGCAAGACAACCAGTGATCGTAGGAGGATGGTTCAGGTGTCATTGGAAAGGTCAATTAATGCCCTTTCAGGGATACATGATTATATTACGCTCTGGCTCTTGTTTATGCATGAAAAAGAGCACGGAACAAGGCCATTTATGGTAAAAAAAAACGCTGGGCGGCACGGTGAAATATACTCCACCACCCGCTCTTAAGGTTTTAAAATAGAACAATAGTCCGTAGCGATATAAAAACAGTATTTTGTGAAATTTCACCCTGACCGGCTGTAATAACTTCGTCCTCTTCTGACTCTCTTAAGACACCACAGTGATGGCCTGCGATATTGATCCTCAACCTACCAGCGCCTGAGTGGTGGGATACAACGTTTTCATATTATTGTCCATGTCGCATAGATAACATGCACGCGAATGTATGTACTTTTCAAAAGTTTGTGCTAACCATTTTACTGTTATGGTACAATCTGCTAACCCTGTGGACATAAAATATTAGAATAATTTGTTATCAACTCTGCGTAAGCAGAGTGGTATCGCCCCCCGTATAGTGGTACATGCTAACCAAAATGTCTGTCCATCTGTCTGTCCGAGAACTCCTCTTGGACCGTTTGACGGATTTCACCAAACTTCACACGAACCTTTGGTGCGTGAATGCAACGGTATTAAAAACATATTTTTTGAATTTGTGCAATAGTTATGATCATAGGTCCAAAAACATGTTTTGCCTATTTTACGTTGATTATAAAGGTATTAGCCCTTTCACGCATATGACGCAATTTTGAGCCTATTGGGGATACTTTAAAGCCTTTGTTACCATCAGGGGTATTTAGAAACCTTTAGTTTAGTTATTTCAACCTCTGCAGTTGTCTTTGAGTTAGCTGTGGGCAGAAAACTAATTTTGGAGAGGTAATTATAAGAGTGAGAGAACTATATATTGTATTGCTAATCTGGCAACCTCTGCATCATAAATGCGTGAAAGGGTTAACCTGTTACAACAATAAAACAAGTGGAAACAGCGTTTTTTTTTTTTTTTTTTTTTTTGGATGGTCAAAATTGGCGATAGAGGCCGGGAGTTACATAACTTATGGCTGAGGCAGCCAGCCAGCCAGCTGGAGAGACACTGTTGCGTGGTAGTCTCTCTCTCGCTCTTTCCCACGCTTGGTAACACAGATGACCACAACCTGCTAGCAACTCACTAATGTTAGCACGAAAATATACCTAAGAATAAGGGAATAACAAGGAGAATAGGTGATACTTGAAGGGGGGGGGGGGAGGGTGGAAGGGGGGGATGTGGAGGAGTGATATTTGGCATGGCGAAGGGGCAATTAAAAAAAAAAAATTATACTGTGTTGATTTAAATGTTTTTTTTTTAGGCCTTGGATTATATGAGGATATCCGCAGCGCACCGGTAAAACTCTTATGATGAGATTCGCACTTGCCGGGTTAAGGGGGCGAAAAAAACCTCGCCCGCATTTGTAAAGTTAAGTTAGTTTAGTTGACATTAGAAGGTGACAATTGTAGAGATAATGATAGTAGTAGTGATGATGGTAGTAATATTAGTGATGATGGTAGTAGTAGTGATGATGGTGACAATTGTAGTGATGATGATAGTAGTAGTAATAATGGTGGTAATATTAGTGATGATGGTAACCTTTCCCATAGTTGGGTATGCCATTTTGATTTTGGGCGAAACGGCATGTCTAATTTAGTTTAGTTGACATTAGAAGTGATGGTAGTAATAGTGAGGATACTGTTGATAGTAGTGATGATGGTGATTATAGCAGTGATGATGGTTGTAGATTTAGTGATAATGATGACAGTAGTGATTGATGGTAATAATAATAATAATAATCGTCTGGTTACTTATATAGCGCTCGTTCTCCTCCTTCGAGGATTCACAAGCGCTTGGCTTTCTTCAGTCTACCAGAGACCATTACCCATCCCCCTTGCTCATGGGGAGATGGTAACCGCCGGCTATATCCCAGAAAAACTTTTCAATCTGAGCGGGGATTGAACGCGAGACCTTCAAGATGGGATTCAGGCACGCTATCAACTGAGCCAGCCGGACGGCTGTGACGGTAGTGATGATGATAACAGTAGTAGATATGATGGTGACAGTACTAGTAGTAGTGATGATGGTCATAATAGTATTGATGATGGTGACAGTAGTAATGATGATTGTAAGATGAAGGTGACAGTATTAGTGATGTTGGTAAGTAGTAGTGATGATGGTGAAAGTTGTAGTGTTACGATGATGAGAGTAGTAGTGATGATGAGAGTAGTAGTGATGATGGTGAGAGTAGTAGTGATGATTATAATAGTAGTAGTGCTGATGATATTAATGATGATAGTGACTGGCAGTGATGATGGTGACCTATCGCAGAGTTGGGTATGCCGTTTTGATTTTGGGCAAAAGGCACGTCTACTTTATTAAGATTATAAATTAAGAGCATACCAGTATGTGATCTACTTAGATAGCTCAGCATGTTATCAACGCATAAGGTATGCATCATTAGCATTCATATGAGATGTGAAATATTCCTTGTAACTATTTGTATCTGCCTCTTGTTCTGTCTCCCTTGGAAATGTAGTACATGACACCTGTGGTCAGATATACCGTGGTTGTAACAAGCAGTATATGTATCATAAGGAAGTGAGCTATTCTCAGCGTCAGTCAGGTCGGTGTGAAGAGGAGGAAAGCTACTTCACCGTTTTATTTTTCGTTTTCCCCCTTATCTTTCTCCCATTCCTTTTTCTTTCTGTCTAATAGCTATACTTCTTCGCCTTCTTCCTCTCTTCTTCTTCTGTTAGTTTTTTATTTTCCATATAGGCTATTATTGATTTGTATTTCCATTTGGGCATAGTGGCATTTGCGGGGTAGGTATAACCTAAACTCTATGAAACCATATAAGCTTATATCTGTGTGTATATTTCTTTTTTCGGGTAATCATTATTTGCCTCGCCTCTTAGTTGGTGAATGATATCCACGAATGAAAAACTTTCTATTTTGTATTATTATTGTCTTAGTATTAATACAGTAATAACAATAATTGTTGTGCAGCTATTTGAAAGTGTTTAAACTCAATTAAGTGCAATATCAGCTGGAGTTGAACATAAAAAGAGGATATGGACGATGTGCAGGATCACAGTTAACAAGCTGTATTTATTAAACACTAAATACACTTTGGAGCAGCTTGAGTAGCTCTCCTATTATGACGTTAAAGTTATGCAGGTCTGTTGATAAGTTATTGCTTATTCTAAAATTCACGAATACATATTTATACATACACTTTTGGCCTAGGAAGGAGTCTCGGGAATAAAGGGTTAATGACAACTCGTTTGAGGGAATTAGCAGGCACTATGAGTCAACTACTGGTGAGGAGCTTTCCCACACACATGTGTATGTATGGGAAGGTGTAAGTTACTTACAGTCACAGGCGCCCAGGATGAAGGTGGTGGTGGTGGTGGTTTGATTTGATTTGATTATTTTATTAATTTGGTATAAATACAGGATATACAAATGTTGCATACAGGTATGTGAATACACGGAGACTCAAAAGGGTGAAGATGCTTGGGCTTCCTTCCCCCCAGTCTATATTGTAATATATATATATATATATATATATATATATATATATATATATATATATATATATATATATATACAGTATATAATATATCAATAATTTACTTACACACAATACAGTAAATCAACTAAAGTACATGGAATGTATAATTATGACCTCCTGTCTAGACTTTGAGACAGGGGCAGTTAGTTAATCCCTGCCAATCCCCAGTGGGCTGGAAAACGGTCAGATTATCTCTTAACGAGGAAACCGGACCAGCCCACCTCGGGTCATTAGCAAAGATTCACACATTTATGGCAAACTAATTTAGCTACAGTATCTATATTTTGGTGACTTGTAAATTGTAGATAGTAGCTAGTTAATTATACTACATCACTATAGTAATAAAATTAAAAAGTTAACACAATAAGAATAATAATAATAATTATAATATAAATAAAAATATAAATAATAACTAATAAATAAATTAAATAAAAAGTAGTAGGCTATTAGTAAAATTATTAATAATAATAATAATAACAATATTTATAATGAAGGCATCAAGAACATTTATATCTTAACAGCTTATCTTAGCAATGTTCCTATATTTTTACACATTTTAGCTAAACATTCAACTTTATTGTTGTTAATCATCCATATTACTTGTTAGGTAACATTGTTTATAAGAGGTTTTCTACAATTTGTCAGTTTAGGACACTGTAGAATATAGTGATGCAGGGTGTGACATCTTGGTTCCTTACAGAAATGGCAGCAAATTTCATCTTCTGCTTTCTTCACTCCTAGCTGCCACATGTACTTATAACCTAATGTTAATCTAGTACATAAGAAATCCTTAGAAGCATTCCTGTATTGCCCATATGTAAAGTTTGTTCTTTGTGCAACATTAATGTAGTGATCTAAAGTCTGGCTGTTACTGAATCTGGCTTGTATTTTTTCAATCATTTGTTCATCCTGCTTTTTACGTATTATTGATTTTATTTGTTTCAATGATAGCATGCAATCTAGATCAATAGTTTATTCTGCTGTCCCTAGTTTTGCCAGCTTATCGACTCTTTCATTGTTAACTATCCCTACGTGGGACGGTATCCAAGTGAAGGTAATTTTCCTGTGTTTATTACGAAGATTATTTATAATAATCTTACACTGATCAACTATGTCCTTACATACTGGGTGCTTGCTATTTAAGGATTCCAGGGCACTTCGACTATCAACGAAAAAACAAACATTTCCCTCTCCATTTCTAATTTCTAGTAGTCCATAGAAAATGGCACACATTTCTGCTAGGGTTGAAGATACGTTATCAGCTATTCTATAACAATATTCACTCTCAATTTGTTCATTATTTGCCTTGTCTATCACCAAGACACCACACCCTGCTCTTCCATTTTCTGCTACTGAGCCATCACAATACACGTAGGCTACATCAGCCTCATACAACTTACTTATAATATGTTCTTCTACTATTGTTTTAAGTTCTATAATTTCATACATACATTTTTTCTTTAACAAAGGTATTATATCTATTTCAGTTATTTGCTCCTCCCAGGGTGGAAGTTGAGATATAGATTGAGGGACTATACAAGCATTTGATAAATTATACATCCTAACTTTCGCAATCAGTCCTTTTAAATACCCTTGCTTGCCTTGTTTCCTGAAGGTTCAGAAGTTATGTATACCTTCAGTAAGGTTATTTGATAATTTAATCCCACCTCCTGATCTTATATGTCTAATAGCAGCTATAATATTTACCTCTTCAATTCTATGTCTTAATGACCCTAGGTTTAATTTCAATTGCATTGGATAGATCATTGCATTTGGAGGGCAGTTTAATACAATCCGCATTTCTTCATTTTGAACCTTTTCTAACTTTTCGAGCCTACCTTCTCCAAGACAAGACAAGACAGGGCTAGCATAATCCACCACAGACCTGATAGTTGTTTGGTACATCATTTTTAATACCGGTACACCGACCCCTGCACCACTCCAGGCTAACGATCTCAAGGGTTGCATCCGAGATTTGCATTGTGTTATTCTATGATTTAATTCTGCATCTTTACTATCTGCTGTATAACCTATGTACATTCCAAGGTATTTATAAGTGCGTACCCTCTCTATTAGCTTACCATTAATGATAAGTTGTTCTTCTCGGTTTGATCTACATTGAAATTTAGTTTTGCCTTCATTAATGATAAGCCCCATTTTATGTGCTAACCTGCCAAATTTATTAAGTGCGACTTGCATATCATGTATATTATTACTCTGTATCATTATGTCATCAGCATATAGACCTATACGTACTTTACTACCGAGGTATTCTTGAGCTATTTTATTCATTAAAATGTTGAATAGGGTTGGACTTAAAACTCCGCCTTGGGGAGTACCTAGCTCTAACATTTTCTCCTGTGATAGTGTCCCCTGGTACCATGTTTGAGCTCTACGCCCGAAAACATAATCACCAATCCAATGGAGTAGGTTTCCTTTTACCCCAAGGTTTGCTAGTTCATACATAATAATTTCCCCATTTGCTTTGTCAAATGCACCCTTCAGATCTATATAGACTCGGCAGTAATCAGTGTCGCTGGTCAAACATTTTATTACAGCATCTGATGTACCTCTACCCTTTCTAAAGCCAAACAAATTGCTGCTGAACCCATCTCCTATAATGTAAAGTAGCCTCTCCAACATGATTCTCTCCATCATTTTGGAGAAACATGACGTCAGAGAAACAGGTCTAAATTCTCCGTTACCTTTGGGGACAGGAATAATAATTGCCTTCTTCCATGCACTGGGAAGTTTGCCTTCTTTCAGGCTCATATTAAATAGGTGTAATAATGGACTATTTTTGATACTCGCTAGACAGTTTAGTACTTCATAAGTTATCCCATCCTCTCCTGGAGCAGTAGATTTACCTGATTTTATTGACCTTAATAATTCATCTTTAGTTATGTCAACTCCCGATACATCTCCTATATTTAAGGAGTTCAGAATAAAATTTCTCGGATTTTCTTCCCATCCCTTAACAGCCTCCCTAACGTCCTGTGGTAGGGAGTCACGACTAGCTGCATATGCCCATTTATCCATAAATAGGTCAGCTTGTTTTTTCCGGTTCTGGGTGAGCGACAGTACTTGTCTTTCTCCCTCGCACTTTGTTCACCTCTTTCTAAATTTAACTAATATTTTTACAGCTTCCAATTCTATTTGTAAATTTCCCCCAGTATTCCCCTCTAATTTCTTTACGAGTTTGACCGCATTGCTTTGCTGCCTCAACCAAGGCAGCTTTACTTGCGTCATCACCTTTTGTGTCAGCCCATTTTTTGTGTGCTCGTTTAATCATCCTTGACCATTCCTTCAAAGTATTATCGTTATAATATTTATTAACCAGTGATGTATATTGTCTCTTGGGATTTGTTTCATTAGTTCCCAATAGCTGTTCAATCATTGCAACCATATCTTCATAACACTGATCAACACTACTGGGATTATATGTTAAATACCATGTTTTAATACCCGAGATGAAGTAGTCAATTTTGTCTTTGGGTAGCGTTATTCGTTTTCTATGATGATATACATTTATTTTGCCCAGAGGTATACTGATTGCGAGGGAAAAATGATCACTTAGCAACTCTGGTATGATCTCACACGTACCGTCCAAACCGTGACCATTCATGATAAAGTGGTGGTGGTGGTGTGTCTGTGTGTGTGTGTGGGGGGGGGGGGGGGGAAGTCAGACAGCAAGGAGGGGTATCAGGTAACATGAGTTGTGTCAATAAGGGAGTATCACAATAATGTAGTTTTAATGCTCGATAGCTAGCGAGGCTTCTATTTATAGTTGAGAGCAGTTATAAGACGCTGAGAAACAATGTTAATATTTGGTTTCTTCTGCAAATAGGAATCTTCCTAATACCTGGACCAACAGGAACAGAATCATACAGAATGCAACATAACATAGCACACATCAATACGCACATAGTGCAATATATAGAACAACCGATCGGTGGTGTTTGCTACGGCTTTCTCACAATCGAACACAGGCCTTCCTTAAAGCAATATATTCTGAAATTGGCTTAAGGCCCCAGGATCAAAGTTCTCTCAATTATTTACACAATCAACAAGAGGTGGCATTTCTTTCCCATTCTATGGTATTCTACTATTATATTGAATCTGAAATCTATGATCGGGAAAATATTCATCAACGTTATCATCGCATAAATAGGAACACAAATGAGTTATACAAGGTCCATGAATTATACTTCTGAATGGAATAACTGCCTTGTTGCATTGACTGTATTTAATATTCAATTAACTTAATTGACCTTAAATATGATTGAACGTACTTACATTAATATCTCAGTTATGACAAATACTAAGAAAAATACATACAGAGGTCCACGTGGACTCTCTAGTTATCTGGTTACTTCCGGATTTGGGTGGATAAAGAACTACTTGGGCAAATATAATTACACTTGACTTAAATACTTGACTTAATTACCCGCACGCATCAGGAGTCACTTCTCGAGTGTCAATACTCCCGATAATAGGTTAGGGCGCCATATCATTCTTGCTCACACTTATACTTTCGACAGACACAATTATAAAATATTAACACACTGATTCTGAGTTGTGACCTTACACATAGCCATACGCATAGTACACGCACAGATATATAATGGAATGCTTGCTTCAGCGATAACACTGCATACATCCTTTAGAAAGGGAGGGGTGGGGGGTAACACATGTAAGGGAAAGACAGGAGGTGGTGGTAAGGACACATGCCACATATTCAGATATTGCTTCCATTTCACCGGCACTGGGGTGCTTTTTGTTGTTTTAAAGTGCCATCTTCCAGAAAGAATGTCACATTTGCCCAGTAAAACATTCCAGGCAAAACATTGCAGCTTTGAGGTTAATATCCAGTGAAGTAACTCAGGCTGAGGATGATGGTGTAAAACTTAAATGATGTTACCAACTTCGCTGTAAAACCAATTATGAGGTTTTCCCAACCGTAAACATTTTGGTCTGGAGCCACGACTTATGGAGTACCCTACACCAAGAATAGTTGGTAATTCCCAGTTTTGACTATTCCTAATATTTATTATATTTAACATACCACAACCAAAATTGTATTTGTTTTTATTTTGTATATATACAGTATATGGGGACATTTAAAACGATTTAGCATCTTGTTACCATACCACGTATACATGAATGTTTTGAACTGTGTTACATAAAATAATGTCATGGTCATGGCTGGAAAACGGTCTTATCTACCTCCTCCAACACTACACTATGCAATTTGATCTAAAGATAGGCTTTGACCAATATTTTTCTTTTTGAAAGGTCACTTACAAATGCCAGTAGTGGTTAACAAAGTTTAATTGTATATAAATTAACATCAACATTTATATTATTGCTGTTAAACTAATTGAGTGTGCAAGGGAAAATAACAGTTGGAGTATGAACTTTTTTTAGGCACTTTGATTATACTAAACTGAACAAAATAGACAAAATTATAATAATTTACAAATTTACAACATATAATTTATATGAAGAAATATATGTTTTAACTGTTTAACCAGTATCCTGGTACCATAAAACCCCAGTAATGTATTTTGTACCAAGGCGAAAATACCACACAAAACAACATCGGTTCTGAAATTGGATGCGCCACAAATCTTCTAAAATGCATAAAATATATGTAAATCCAGGCACTTTTAAGGCGTTCGTGCTGAAAGGTTTCGGTGTGGAGAAAGTTACATGCGGTGATATTTTTGAAGGAATAGATGACAACAAAATTATAAAAGCAAAATACAGGTATATTTGTGTCGTAGGTGTTGGAGAAAATGTCAAAAGGAGGATAATTTGTATTTGTTTCCAGAGTTATATTTTTTGAGGGAAAAGGATGAGGTACTTAACAACATCGTACCCGGTAGAATAATTATGTTAGACCTTTGAGGAGCATGACGCGTTTTGACAGTATATTCTGGCTGTCATTAGACGATTTTATGCTGACCCAAAAAACACTGACTGAACTAATAAACGTAATCCCCTAATATTAAGGATGGGGGAGGGGGTTTCTGGACCCATTTCTCCATCATGTTTACCCGAATAACTTTGAGATTCCAAAATATTTGGCTCATTAGTCTGCATTTTTTAAGACTTTCGTGCCAATTGTCTATCAATTTGTTCATGGATATCGATAGTAAGGCAACAGTAGAAGAATAGTAAGGCAGCAGTAAACACTAATAAGGCAGCATTATAACAATAGTAAGGCAATAGTATAACAATAGTAAGGCAACAGTAAAACAATAGTAATACAGCAGTAAAACAATAGTAAGGCAGCAGTAAAACAATAGTAATACAGCAGTAAAACAATAGTAATACAGCAGTAAAACAATAGTAAGGCAGCAGTAAAACAATAGTAAGGTAGCAGTATAACAATAGTAATACAGCAGTAAAACAATAGTAATACAGCAGTATAACAATAGTAAGGCAGCAGTAAAACAATAGTAATACAGCAGTAAAACAAAAGTAATACAGCAGTAAAACAATAGTAATACAACAGTAAAACAATAGTAAGGCAGCAGTAAAACAATAGTAATACAGCAGTAAAACAATAGTAATACAGCAGTATAACAATAGTAAGGCAGCAGTAAAATAATAGTAATACAGCAGTAAAACAATAGTAATACAGCAGAAAAATAATAGTAATACAGCAGTAAACCAATAGTAAGACAGCAGTAAAACAATAGTAATTCAGCAGTAAAACAATAGTAATACAGCAGTAAAACAACAGTAATACAGCAGTATAACAATAGTAAGGCAGCAGTAAAACAATAGTAATACAGAAGTAAAACAATAGTAAGGCAGAGTAAAACAATAGTAAGGCAGCAGTAAAACAATAGTAAGGCAGCAGTAAAACAACAGTAATACAGCAGTAAAACAATAGTAATACAGCAGTAAAAACAATAGTAATACAGCAGTAAAACAATAGTAATACAGCAGTAAAACAATAGTAATACAGCAGTAAAACAATAGTAAGGCAGCAGTAAAACAAGAGTAAGGCAGCAGTAAAACAATAATAAGGCAGCAGTATAACAATAATAATACAGCAGTAAAACAATATTAATACAACAGTATAACAATAGTAAAGCAGCAGTAAAACAATAGTAAGGCAGCAGTGAAACAACAGTAATACAACAGTAAAACAATAGTAAGACAGCAGTAAAACAATAGTAATACAGCAGTAACACAATAGTAAGACAGCAGTAAAACAATAGTAATACAGCAGTAAACCAATAGTAATACAGCAGTAAAACAATAGTAAGACAGCAGTAAAACAATAGTAATACAGCAGTAACACAATAGTAAGACAGCAGTAAAACAATAGTAATACAGCAGTAAAACAATAGTAATACAGCAGTAAAATAATAGTAATACAGCAGTATAACAATAGTAATACAGCAGTAAAACAATAGTAATACAGCAGTAAAACAATTGTAACACATCAGTAAAACAATAGTAATACAGCAGTAAAACACTAGTAAGGCAGCAGTAAAACAATAGTAAGACAGCAGTAAAACAATAGTAAGAGAGCAGTAACACAATAATAATACAGCAGTAAAACAATAGTAAGGCAGCAGTAAAACAATAGTAATACAGCAGTAAAACAATAGTAATACAGCAGTAACACAATAGTAAGACAGCAGTAAAACAATAGTAATACAGCAGTAAAACAATAGTAATACAGCAGTATAACAATAGTAATACAGCAGTAAAACAATAGTAATACAACAGTAACACAAAGGTAAGACAGCAGTAAAACAATAGTAAGGCAGCAGTAAAACAATTGTAATACAGCAGTAAAACAATTGTAATACAGCAGTATAACAATAGTAATACATCAGTAAAACAATAGTAATACAGCAGTAAAACAATTGTAATACAGCAGTAAAACAATAGTAATACAGCAGTAAAACAATAGTAAGGCAGCAGTAAAACAATAGTAATACAGCAGTAAAACAATAGTAATACAACAGTAAAACCATAGTAATACAGCAGTAAAACAATAGTAAGGCAGCAGTAAAACAATAGTAATACAGCAGTAAAACAAGAGTAATACAGCAGTATAACAATAGTAATACAGCAGTAAAACAATAGTAATACAGCAGTAAAACAATAGTAAGGTAGCAGTATAACAATAGTAATACAGCAGTAAAACAATAGAAATACAGCAGTATAACAATAGTAAGGCAGCAGTAAAACAATAGTAATACAGCAGTAAAACAAAAGTAATACAGCAGTAAAACAATAGTAATACAACAGTAAAACAATAGTAAGGCAGCAGTAAAACAATAGTAATACAGCAGTAAAACAATAGTAATACAGCAGTATAACAATAGTAAGGCAGCAGTAAAATAATAGTAATACAGCAGTAAAACAATAGTAATACAGCAGAAAAATAATAGTAATACAGCAGTAAACCAATAGTAAGACAGCAGTAAAACAATAGTAATTCAGCAGTGAAACAATAGTAATACAGCAGTAAAACAACAGTAATACAGCAGTATAACAATAGTAAGGCAGCAGTAAAACAATAGTAATACAGAAGTAAAACACTAGTAAGGCAGAGTAAAACAATAGTAAGGCAGCAGTAAAACAATAGTAAGGCAGCAGTAAAACAACAGTAATACAACAGTAACACAATAGTAATACAGCAGTAAAAACAATAGTAATACAGCAGTAAAACAATAGTAATACAGCAGTAAAACAATAGTAAGGCAGCAGTAAAACAAGAGTAAGGCAGCAGTAAAACAATAATAAGGCAGCAGTATAACAATAATAATACAGCAGTAAAACAATATTAATACAACAGTATAACAATAGTAAAGCAGCAGTAAAACAATAGTAAGGCAGCAGTGAAACAACAGTAATACAACAGTAAAACAATAGTAAGACAGCAGTAAAACAATAGTAAAACAGCAGTAACACAATAGTAAGACAGCAGTAAAACAATAGTAATACAGCAGTAAACCAATAGTAATACAGCAGTAAAACAATAGTAAGACAGCAGTAAAACAATAGTAATACAGCAGTAACACAATAGTAAGACAGCAGTAAAACAATAGTAATACAGCAGTAAAACAATAATAATACAGCAGTAAAATAATAGTAATACAGCAGTATAACAATAGTAATACAGCAGTAAAACAATAGTAATACAGCAGTAAAACAATTGTAACACAGCAGTAAAACAATAGTAATACAGCAGTAAAACACTAGTAAGGCAGCAGTAAAACAATAGTAAGACAGCAGTAAAACAATAGTAAGAGAGCAGTAACACAATAATAATACAGCAGTAAAACAATAGTAAGGCAGCAGTAAAACAATAGTAATACAGCATTAAAACAATAGTAATACAGCAGTAACACAATAGTAAGACAGCAGTAAAACAATAGTAATACAGCAGTAAAACAATAGTAATACAGCAGTATAACAATAGTAATACAGCAGTAAAACAATAGTAATACAACAGTAACACAAAGGTAAGACAGCAGTAAAACAATAGTAAGGCAGCAGTAAAACAATTGTAATACAGCAGTAAAACAATTGTAATACAGCAGTATAACAATAGTAATACATCAGTAAAACAATAGTAATACAGCAGTAAAACAATTGTAATACAGCAGTAAAACAATAGTAATACAGCAGTAAAACAATAGTAAGGCAGCAGTAAAACAATAGTAATACAGCAGTAAAACAATAGTAATACAACAGTAAAACCATAGTAATACAGCAGTAAAACAATAGTAAGGCAGCAGTAAAACAATAGTAATACAGCAGTAAAACAAGAGTAATACAGCAGTATAACAATAGTAATACAGCAGTAAAACAATAGTAATACAGCAGTAAAACAATAGTAATAGAGCAGTAAAACAATAGTAAGGCAGCAGTAAAACAATAGTAATACAGCAGTAAAACAATAGTAAGGCAGCAGTAAAACAATAGTAATACAGCAGTAAAACAATAGTAATACAGCAGTAACACAATAGTAATACAGCAGTAAAACAATAGTAATACAGCAGTAAAACAATAGTAATACAGCAGTAAAACAATAGTAATACAGCGTATAACAATAGTAATACCAGCGTATAACAATAGTAATACAGCAGTAAAATAATAGTAAGGCATCAGTAAAACAATAGTATGGCAGCAGTAAAACAATTGTAAGGCAGCAGTAAACAATAGTAATACAGCAGTAAAACAATAGTAATACAGCAGTAAAACAATAGTAATACAGCAGTAAAACAATAGTAAGGCAGCAGTAAAACAATAGTAATACAGCAGTAAAACAATAGTAATACAGCAGTGTAACAATAGTAAGGCAGAAGTAAAACAATAGTAATACAGCAGTGAAACAATAGTAATACAGCAGAAAAACAATATTAATACAGCAGTAACACAATAGTAAGACAGCAGTAAAACAATAGTAATACAGCAGTAAAACAATAGTAAGACAGCAGTAAAACAATAGTAATAAAGCAGTAAAATAATAGTAATACAGCAGTAAAACAATAGTAATACAGCAGTATAACAATAGTAAGGCAGCAGTAAAACAATAGTAATACAGCAGTAAAACAATAGTAAGGCAGCAGTAAAACAGAAGTAAGGCAGCAGTAAAAGAATAGTAAGGCAGCAGTAAACAATAGTAATACAGCAGTAAAACAATAGTAATACAGCAGTAAAACAATAGGAATACAGCAGTAAAACAATAGTAATACGGCAGTAAAACAATAGTAATACAGCAGTAAAGCAATAGTAAGGCAGCATTAAAACAATAGTAAGGCAGCAGTAAAACAATAGTAAGGCAGCTGTATAACAATAGTAATACAGCAGTAAAACAATAGTAATACAGCAGTATAACAATAGTAAGGCAGCAGTAAAACAATAGTAAGGCAGCAGTAAAACAATAGTAATACAGCGGTAAAACAATAGTAATACATCAGTAAAACAATAGTAAGACAGCAGTAACACAATACTAATGCTGCAATAACACAATAGTAAGACAGCAGTAAAACAATAGTAATACAGCAGTAAAACAATAGTAATACAGCAGTATAACAATAGTAAGGCAGCAGTAAAATAATAGTAATACAGCAGTAAAACAATAGTAATACAGCAGAAAAATAATAGTAATACAGCAGTAAACCAATAGTAAGACAGCAGTAAAACAATAGTAATTCAGCAGTAAAACAATAGTAATACAGCAGTAAAACAACAGTAATACAGCAGTATAACAATATTAAGGCAGCAGTAAAACAATAGTAATACAGAAGTAAAACAATAGTAAGGCAGAGTAAAACAATAGTAATGCAGCAGTAAAAGAATAGTAATACAGCAGTAAAACAATAGTAATACAGCAGTAACAAAATAGTAAGACAGCAGTAAAACAATAGTAAGGCAGCAGTAAAACAATAGTAATACAGCAGTAAAACAATAGTAATACAGCAGTATAACAATAGTAATACAGCAGTAAAACAATAGTAATACAGCAGTAAAACAATAGTAATACAGCAGTAAAACAATAGTAAGACAGCAGTCAAACAATAGTAATACAGCAGTAAAACAATAGTAAGGCAGCAGTAAAACAATAGTAAAACAATAGTAATACAACAGTAAAACAATAGTAATACAGCAGCAACACAATAGTAAGACAGGAGTAAAACAATAGTAATACAGCAGTAAAACAATAGTAATACAGCAGTAAAACAATAGTAATACAGCAGTAAAACAATAGTAATACAGCAGTAAAACAATAGTAATACAGCAGTATCACAATAGTAAGACAACAGTAAAACAATAGTAATACAGCAGTAACACAATAGTAATACCGCAGTAAAACAATTGTAATACAGCAGTAAAACAATAGTAATACAGCAGTAAAACAATAGTAAGACAGCAGTATAACAATAGTAAGGCAGCAGTATAACAATAGTAAGGCAGCAGTAAAACAATAGTAATACAGCAGTAAACAATAGTAAGGCAGCAGTAAAACAATGGTAAGGCAGCAGTAAAATAATAGTAAGGCAGCAGTAAAACACTAGTAATACAGCAGTAAAACAATAGTAATACAGCAGTAAAACAGTAGTAATACAGCAGTAAAACAATAGTAATACAGCAGTAAAACAATAGTAATACAGCAGTAAAACAATAGTAATACAGCAGTAAAACAATAGTAATACAGCAGTAAAACAATAGTAAGGCAGCAGTATAACAATAGTAAGGCAGCAGTAAAACAATAGTAAGGCAGCAGTAAAACAATAGTAAGGCAGCAGTATAACAATAGTAATACAGCAGTAAAACAATAGTAATACAGCAGTAAAATAATAGTAAGGCAGCAGTAAAACAATAGTAATACAGCAGTAAAACAATAGTAATACAGCAGTAAAACAATAGTAAGACAGCAGTAAAACAATAGTAATACAGCAGTAACACAATAGTAAGACAGCAGTAAAACAATAGTAATACAGCAGTAAAACAATAGTAATACAGCAGTAAAACAACAGTATTACAGCAGTAAAACAATTGTAAGACAGCAGTAAACCAATAGTAATACAGCAGTAACACAATAGTAAGACAGCAGTAAAACAATAGTAAGGCAGCAGTGTTACGACTGGGACTACAAATAAAACAAGGGCACTCAATGATTGGACTAGTAAAAGGGCACTATGCAACAACGGTACGCTAGATCCAAACCCTCGAACTTATATGCCGGCGTACAAAAACACCTATACCCTCCAGGGTTAATCTGCGATAGTGGGGTATCCTTAACTGGGCATAAATGTACTCTACTTCAGGCTAACCTGCACTGGTATAGCCAGATAACAAACAAGATGCAAGTTACGTTAAAATGCATAAAAATTAATCTATGGAAAGATCAATTAAATCACTGCAAGATTTAATACAATAAAAAGATGCTTCAATAAAGTTACTCTAAACAACAATAAACTCTTCACTCCTATCTGAAAGAAAGTGAAGTATAGTCCTACAGCATAGACCTGGAAACTTCTGAAGAAAGTCTGATGCTCATAAGATGCTCGTACTGATTTAGAATTTATTTAAAGGCAGGAGGCAGGACACCACACATGTAATTCGAATACACTAAAAGATAGGACATATAATGTTAACTGACACGAGAATACTATGAATGCGCAACGGTAGCAATACTCGACACTAAAAGAAGTACTTCCTCATCAACGAAACAGTCTGCTATGATTGTGCGGCTCAGCAACAACCTAGACTAATAAATGCTGTGAATAATAATGCGCACATATCAAAGAGCTTATATTAAATACTAACAAGTGTCTACTCGATTAATATTGTCTAGCTGGGATACTCTAGGTAAGGAACTGGGGTTGAGCAAGACAGGCTCGTAGCCTAGCGATGTCCTTAAGACTGCATCCTTTAAGTTACGTTAATTGACTAGGGGGCTCTCTCGATAGATCCAGATCACAAGTATCTGGTTCTATCCTGGCGACCCTCTAAAGACAAGCAAAGAGGCAGCAAAAGTGTGGAACTGGTACAGGCCAAAACCCTCAGTCAACACAATGCTGCACTCGCAAAGGATGCAACCGAAAAGACAACCCAGGCTACCACAGGACCGGTCGAAGTCGTGTAGGTATAAGCAAACCGTACACACATCGGAGACAACGACTACAGTTACCTTATCCCAGTCTAGCCTTAAATAAAAGAGCAGAAACACTAAATCAATAATGGAGACACACAAGTTCTTAACCTATACTAACTAAGAACCCTCAAACCTATTCTAAGTACATGTAAATATCTCTGAGGATGGCGCATGCAATACAATGGGCCGGCTATGAAAACCGTATGCAGAACCCAAGGGGAGTGTTGTGCAGTTAATAAAGGTTAGAATATGGAAAGAGAGAATCGAGTGAGAGAAACAGTGATAAAGATGGTGATCAGGGGAGAGTATGCAAAGGGATGTTAGAAGCACGCGCGCCAAGCCTGTCCTGACAAGGCCAGCTCCTGGGGACCCTCATGGAGGAGGTAAGTTACACAGGAGACCGCAAAGGCGCGATGGTCGGCCAATCACGGGCCGAGATGTCACAAGACAGCAGGCGTCATAGGACACAGCCAGACACGCCGTCCAATGGCGAGCGAGAGGCAGGAATGCACCCGTACAAACAGACACTTACTACCTCCTCGCTCTGAAAGTCTTTCTCATTCACACGCTGGTACTATTATCACTACTGTTGATATAAAATATAACCCGTTGTCACAGACGAAAACAAAGACCACCAATGGACTGTCTGTGACAATTGCGAT
>JBAKBP010016862.1:0-50331 GCA_037953745.1 Lithodes maja
CGACTCAGAACGAGTTCTTCTCTTGGAGTAGGTAGGTGAGTGAACCTCACACGCAAAAGGTTCTATAGAGAGTGCTGACTGACTAACTGACTGTGGGGAGTTAGTTGCAACAAGGGGATTTGACCGAAAAACTGGGGGATCTTCAAAAGAATAAAGGGAAATACAAAAAAATTCTACATCTGCCACCCGTGTGGTATATGAAGAAAATGTATTCTTTATTTCTATTAAGGCGAGCAAGCATGACATATCTTGGCTAGCGATCCATTCTTCAAAAAGGTCTGAACAAACTGGATATTTCCTAGAAATCCATAAAAATCTTGACTTGTCTAGGCATTTCACGCATCTAATACACAGCTTGTGAGCTGTGACTGGGAAAAGAAGGCATGTAGGCGTGGCACAAATTAGAAAACTGAGGCATGGTTACTGAACTTCCCTCCCTGCCGGGAAGAGATCCTCTGGAATGTTGCTCAAGATGTGACGAGATCTGGAAATAGAACATTTCCAGGAATCAATGCTCATAAGGATAACCTGAGAGGTGTTAAAACATCCTACCGACTCCTAGATGCCGGAAAACTAGTTAACACTGTCAACTATATTTCCGCCGCCTGAGAGCTAATGTGAAAACCCCACCCCTTTCAAACGGGGTTTTCACGTGACCGCTTACCTGTGACATGGGTCACTGGCCCTAACCGGAACCAGGTCCTGTGTCTTCCTATGGCTATTAGACTAGCCGGAATGACACCTGTTCACCTACTTATGCCGCTGAGCGGAGCGAGGTAAATGGACTGTCCACAGGGCCTATGGCTATTAGATTAGCCGGACCACTGCTTGTTCACCTCTTAGTACCGCCGGGCGGGCGAGGTCATGGACTGTTCGCAGGGCGAGTCAAAATCCGGTCAGCAAACCGACCCTTTCTGCTGGACTAGGCATGTCCGCCGCAAAAGGCGTGTAGTGGCACACTACATAGGGTTGGTTGTGCCTGGCCACCGGCACGGCGGGAACAAGACCTCGATACGCAGAAACAAGGTCCGGCGGGTCAAAACAACCACGGAGAAGTCGCCTACAATAAAAGATGACTAAACCGTAACACCCAAATAAACATAAAGGACGTCTCCTGGGCTCCCAACAACACTTGATCGTCACGTGAAAACACAGGGGGAGCCAAGAAAAGGGGGAACATATATCACACATAGTATGGTAACGATAAAATCAACCCCTAACCGCTACTGGAGACCCTACTGAGGCTAGCCACGAGGCTCGAAGTAGCATCCTGTATGAAGACACCAACTCCTGGAGACAGCACAGCCACAGCATGAAGAGAACAGGCCCACGAGAGGGGCCCGCATGCAGACTCGTACGCTAGAAGGTGCATCGCCACGTGTGGTGACAACCCTTAAACTAGCGCGTCTGTTAAAATAACAAACGTGCGACATCCTTATCACGATGTAAGACGCATGATATTCTGCGAAGATAGTAGCCTCCTATCTATCTATCTATTGCCTGACGCCATGATCCCCGAAGGGGTTGCCACGAACGAACCGCCCCCATGCACCTCTGTCCCCAGTCAGTCGACGCCCCTCCCCCCAACCAGCACCGCCTTCGTTCATGTACTTCCTCACTCCACATCCTTCCACCTCTCATTCGGTCTACCTCTCCCTCTCTGTCCCTCCACCTCGCTCTCGTACACCCTCTTAGTCATTCTCTCGCTTACCATACGTTCCATATGGCCGAACCATCTCAAGGTGTTCCTTTTCACACTTTCCAGCACATCTACCTCAAGACCACACCTCCTTCTTACATCCTCATTAGTCTGTCTATCCCTCCATGTAACTCCGCACACACTCCTTAAGTAACTCATTTCCACTGCTCTCACTCTTGGTCTGAGTCTCTTAACCAACGTCCATGCTTCGCTTCCGTAAGTCAGTGTCGGGAATACCACACTGTCATGCAAGGACTTCTTCACTTCCATACTGACCCCCCTATTTCTTGTTACTGCTTTTAGAGTTCCTACAACCCTCTTCCCTTGTTGTACCCTCTCCCGCACTTCTTCATCCATAGTCCCATCTTTACTCAACACACTGCCCAGATACTTAAAAGTGTTGACGATCTCCATAGCCTGACCGTTCAGCTTCACCTCACACTCTGTGACTTCACCCCTTTCGAAGACCATAACCTTGCTCTTCCCCGCATTTACCTTCAAATTCCGTTTTTCGCACACTGTTCCAAACTCATTTACCAGACCCTGCAACTCCCATTCATTATCACTCATCAGAACTCTATCATCCGCAAACAGGACTATAGGTAGCTTCCACTCAATTCCCTCCCTTTTCAGCGATACACCAATATCCACTGCTCTTGATAGTATTTCTTTCATGACTCCATCCATATATACAGAAAACAACCACGGGGACATCCCACACCCCTCTATCAAACCAACATTCAGGTCAAAGAACTCGCTCTGCTTAGGAGTAGCCTCCTAACTAGAGTAAAACAACAGCTAAGGCGCAGCAGAACAAAAACATAACAAACCATGAGGCGGCGGTCCTGGAGAACACATAGGCGCCTGCATCAAGTACCCTAATTTAAACACTCCCTGTGGGCATACCAATGGGGCAGCCTGAGCTAGCTAATCTAAACCCTGATCAATACAACTCAGATAGATATCCAAATGAGTAAGGACTCACGAGAATTGAGCGAACGAAGAATGTGGCGGAGCTCAGGCGACACACGTCTAACCCGGTTGCCCGCGGGGAAGAGAAGGACGAATGGACGCTTAGAGAGTAGCGTCAGGGATCCACACACAAGAAATCCACCGAGATGGAAAGCTTAGTATAACACAGTTTAAGTATAGTTTTCTCTTTTATTTTTTACGAAGGTTTTTTCGTAGTGGGTACCCAATTATAAGACGATTCCATAAGAGAATAGGCGTTACACTTATGACGAGTACTCTGTTCTTCCCCGCGCGGCAGATTCAAACTGGCGACCGCGGGCGCTTGAATAGAGACTATTATGTTAATAGGCATATCGTCAATGATGGAGCTATTAAATTGAAGGTTTATACACAGGTAAACAAAAATCTATAACGATAGCAAGAACTTAAGTCTACTAGATAGGGTTACATCAGAATAGTTGAAGATAACTTTATTAGGATATAGTGAACTAAGCCGTGAGTTAGCACCAATATTACTTAACTTCCTATCATGAACCTTGGATACATTTCTTCGTAATGTCTCTAATTTTGTATTAACAGATGTATTCAAACCACACAAATCAAGCTTCGATACTCTGTCACATAGACAGGTATGCATTTTGTACTGTTAGTTCGTGATCTCTGATTTGTTTCTTCTTTTCATCAATTTCTAAATCCAGAAGTTCTCTTTGCCATGACTTGTATTTTTGCGAGTTGATAAGATTGTTGCGGTATAGTTTAAAACATTGAAGCTTAGGGAAAACATTATATGATTTACAGCATGTCAAAAAATGGAGGTCTAGTCTTCTTTTTTCTAACTTTTTTGATAGCTGTTCGTCGAGCAGGGCCTCTCCAGTCCCCTTCTCACTCAGCGGACAAACTGCCGACCACCTTGCGTTCGTCACTTGTTTACTCCTACCAGTGCCCTAGCTATATATATATATATATATATATATATATATATATATATATATACTGTATATATATATATATATATATATATATATTTTTTTTTTTTTTTTTTTTTTTTTTTTTTTTTTTTAGACATTTGTAAAAGGCATACTTTCTTTTTTTACAACTTTCATCATGTTATTGTTTCTTTTGTTTGTCAATGTGTGTTGTTATTCATGAATGTAAATATATTTCTTAGATATATTTGGGTACCTACTTCAGGTTTAAATCCGAAATAGGTCACCATGATTCCCCTTTCAATTTACTATATTTCTAATAACTATACTTGCCTACATTTGCGTTGCAAATGTTTTCTTGTCTTGCACTTATTTAAATTTATGTTCGCGTTTTAAGGTTATAAAGTTTTACCATTTTTACTCTAGCTTTGATTTATACGTTCTCCCATGATCATTCATTTCATTACAATATGTATAATTAAACTAGCTATTATATTGTTAGTCACAATGTTTTTCTTAATCATGTAATTTTGGCTGTATCTTGGCTGTATTTGGCTGTACCTGAAGATGAGAACAGCGACTCTCGAAACGTCATACAAGATGATGTTATTCATTCCTGCGTTGGTTCTTCTATTTTTTATCAAGTTACACTTTCCAAGTGATCAATCCATTGCGGATATAATATATATAAATATATATATATATATATATATATATATATATATATATATATATATATATATATATATATATATATATACTGTATGTATACAGTATTTATATATATATACATAATCACATATATATACAGTATGTATATATATATAATATATAATTTATATATATATATATATATACTGTATATATATATATATATATACATACACACATACATACCTGTATATACACTATATATACATACAAGTATAATATTAAGCATACAATGACGTGCGTAAAAAAAATGTATATATAAAATAATAAATACATAAAATTAAATATATATATAAATATATACAGTAAATATTGGAACACAACATTGTACACAGGTCAAATAATATTAATGACACGTGTAGGCTACCTGAGAGGTATTGTTATCCTAGACACATCTATGTACAATGATAAACTAAATGAACTATTGAATGACAGATACGTATGAACCTCTTGTGAAGGACCCTATTGAAAATACTGTACCGATAAAAAACTATAATGCGAGAATCAAGATGTTGCTTAAGGATAAATCTGAATTACTTAAAAAGTTCAAACTAATAAATCCCACTTTACCGTATAATTATGTATGGCCTTCTCAAAATTCATAAACCTGATAAACCTCTTTGCCCAATCATCAGTTCAGTAGGGTCTACCACTTATAAATTATCAAAATGGCTGAGTATGTTGTTTTCTCCGTTAGTTGGCACTATATCCAATTATCGTGTAAAAAACTCCAACGATTTGATAAGTAAAATTATAAACAACGATGAACCTTGTAAATTAATAAGTTTTGATTTAATTTCCTTATTCCAAAAGTGACATTTCATGGTTTATCATGATTTCTGAACGATGATTTATTGAATTTAGATTTACCAATAAGGAATTATGTTTTTTTATGAAATGAATTGAATTGTGTGTCCTCAACACTAATTTTACTGAATATGGAAAGTTTTTTTCGGCAAAATTTTTGTTGCACAATGGGGAATCCCCTCTCTCCGATAATTCATAATCTATTGATGGAGTATTTTGAGACTTTTTACTCAAGATGTGTATATTTAGACTTCCTTGGTATAGATATGTAGACGATATTTTGTGCATATATATACTGTATATATATATATATATATATATATATATATAAATATATATGAGGGTCCAAGTCTAAAGGGTGAGATAGTGAAGCGCTGGAGCAAGGCAGCTTCAGATATGCTTCAAGCCATGAGTGGGCAACTAAGCCCCATGCATCCTGCGAAGGCAAGATGGCAGGGGCTGGTTGCAGCTAAAATGCCTGATCTGTTCTCCAGTTCGTCGTACTTCACCTTCAGCCACTCGGTCTGGTTCTGCTGGTCGTTGATACGCTCACTCAGCCCCTCTATTTCGTCTGTAATAGTAATATTTACACTTAACTATAACTACTTGATTACTCAAGGCATATATGGTTCATCTTAACAAAGTAATTATATTTTCCTCTGTTCTAAGAGAGTACAGGCACTTAATAAACGTATTTCTATATATGACTGAATAACCCCTGTACACCATATCCTGCTTCAACAATCACTAGTAGTGTTCTTTAAAATAATTTCAATGTATTCCAGAAATATATTGCTGAAATGTCATGCACGATCACCATAGTCCGTTTCTTTCCAGCTGACGGTAAATTGCAATGTTCCTACCTTATTTATTGGATATTATGAAAATTATGTATTGAAATAATTATGCATTAAATAATGGAACCTTTGTATATATACGGTATATACTGTATATGATGTAGACATTGACAAGTTTCATATTTGTTTATTAAGTATCTAGAGATCAGCTGCTGAGGGACTCAAATGACCTACTGAAATAAAACAACCTTATCTCTATGCACACACACACACACACACACACACACACACACACACGTGTTTTTTTATCGAACTATACTGGTCAACATCGTCCTTCTTTCCTCTTCGAACCTCATCTATATTATATTATGATCCTATTATTAACTATGTATATATATGTATATATATTGTCACAATGACCAGGGTCTTTTAGGATCTTTTAGGAGTAGCTAGACTTTAGTTGGCGCCTAGCTGTCTTCTGTATGCAGCTGTGCCAAGTCTATTAGAAAAACCTGGTATTGTGAGTTTCACTGCAATACCCTTCTAATTGTACATGTCTAGTTTTTCCGAACCTCTAAGCATTTTTGTCTCAATAAACTTTTTGTGTAGAATGAGCCAATAGAGTGTTATCAGTTTCGGGTTGAAATTGACCGTGGCAAGTTGGCAACGTCGGCTTGCAAGTGAGGGGAGGGAGGGGAGGAAGGAATGCTGCTGTCTGGGGGGGGGGGAGGCGATTTTGCTGGCACCAGTTTTTATTTAATTGCTGACCATTGCAAGTTTAGTTGTGTTTCAATATTGAGAAATACTTTATTTTATCTGCCACGCTGTTTTAGCCAATATGTTAACACAGGAATACGTTATTATAAGTTATTCTTGTGAAGTGTCTTAGTGTTATCATATCGTGTGGTGATATATTGCAACCCTTTAGTTTGAGGTCGGCTGCCGCTAGTGCCGCGAGGCTTCGCCATTCTTAAGGCCGCGTCATACAGAGGCCGAACGTACTAGGACAAAGTCCCGAATAGGATGACTTGCAAAAAAAATTCAAATTTCAGGCGGGTCGGGTATATTCTGCATAATTCGGCATACGTTCCGTACTATTCGTGGGTTGGTCTGATGTTGGTCTGATGTTGTTCATGTATGTTGCCGACATTCCGGAGAGTAGGGAAAAATTTAGTGGCTACACTAAATTTCTACGAACATTCGGGTAAAAAAAAACGTTACAAAATGGTCGGATGTTGGTCGGGAATTATTCGTAACTCGTTCGGAAGTTGTTCTGATTAATTCGTAGTTCGATCTTCTGTTTCGGGACTTGTTCGGTACTTTTTTCAATTGCCGAATTTGTTAGGAACTACCCGAACAAATCCCGAACAAATCCCGACAAAAATTCGATAAAATTACGATGATTCCCTCGTATTCCAGAATAAAACCCGCACGAGTTACGAATTTTCAGAACAAGTTACGATCAAATTCAGACAAATATACGAATAATGTTGGATGTCTGCTCGATGTATCTTGTTTAATTAGGAATTAAATCCGAATTGATTTCGAACAAGTAGAATAGCCTCCTTCTAAAATTAGAGGTTCGCTATTGCTCGCCAGGAAAAAATCGACACCTAAAAGGCACGAAAGGTCTTATAGGCTAATATTGATAACAGAATGAGGCGAAAGGTCTCAAAATAGCCAAACTAACGGAACGAACGTCTTAAACCTCAAAACGAATATGCTAAACATGTGGGAGAAGGGGTCCAGAAAAAGCGAGCATGTTATAGATACCGGTACCGTACTTCTGTTCTGCCTCTGGGTTCGAACACTACGATTATTTATGGGTATATCGTTATTCTGGCCTTCATTAGTTGCTTTTATTGAGATTAGGGAGGACAATAATTAGGTTAGGCTACGTTAGTCTTACGTTAGGTGGTACATTATAATACAGTAAACTCGATTACAATACTTTGTTATTATAGCCTACATTTTGTCTAGGTGTATTTGAAAACGAATGAGAGGTGGAAGGATGGAGTGAGGAAGTACATGAACAAAGGCGGTGCTGGTTGGGGGGAGGGGCATCGACTGAATGGGGACAGAGGTGCTACAGTCGTAAAACAGTCTGATGTTGTTCTCATAATGTTCTTCTCTATCGGTTGTTTGTCGACATCTCATCGGTTAAGTTCGGTTATTTATCCTAAAGCATTCCAATGTCATTCGGATCTGTGTCTGATGATTCGGGTATGGTCGAAAATAATTCTTTGCATAACGAGTGTAAGTTCGATTCATGTTCGGTAGTTGTTCGAGATTTTGTCGTAGGTCGTTCTTGACTATCGGATATTATTCTGAACTCGTTCGGGCCATGTTCGTAATCTTCAAATTTCGGGAGAGTCTCGGCTGTATTCGGTAAAAATGTGCAAGTCATCCTATTCGGGACTTTGTCCTAGTACGTTCGGCCTCGGTATGACGCGGCCTTTAATCTCTGCTAGGCGGCCTGACGAATAGGTGGTGTCCTCTCTCTCTTGTGGCCCACCAGTCTGCCCCTTTTGTATGTCCTTGCTTGCACACATATTAACGTAACGTAATTAACAGAGAATCCTAGACATTCATTTATTCGTTTGACTATTCTTTTCCTCTGATCAGCATTTATTATATTTCCATTTTTATCGTATGTCCTTTATCTCCGGTGGCTTACTCCGGGATCCGTGATAGGGAGAGCTGGGAGGCTTGCCGGGGTCCTTAATAATAAGCACTGTTAATCTCATAGACAGTCCACACACACAAACATCCATACCCCTACATATTTTTCTCAGTGTTTGTGCTTAGGACCCGGTAATAACCTTGACGGTTCTGCCTCAGCGATTGTGTTTGTTCCCTATCTAGGGTTTCGAACTGAGGCAACGGAGTGTTTAATATTAATTAAAAATCCAGCTTCAGTCTGGACCCCCCCATAGTTAAGTGAGTGTGGGAGGTGGACTCTCTAAGAGTTCATTGTTTTTGGGCGGTATCTCATTGGGGGCCCAGGTTGAAGTAGGATATATTGGTGTGATATTAGGTGTGGTCAGGGCAACCTGCTTCCACTAATATCACCCTGAGGTTAGTAGTCATATTAGGACACTGCCTTGTATTGTTAGTTCATTATTATATGTATAAAATATTATTATGTGCAACTCTCTTGGGTTGAGAGTGGATTACATATATATATATATATATATATATATATATATATATATATATATATATATGTATATACTGTATATATACACATACGTATATATAGATAGATATATATAATATTAAGCATACAATGATGTGCGTAAAACAAATGTGTATATATAAAAAATAATAAATACATACAAAATAAGTATTTATAAATATATACAGCAAATATTGGAACACAACATGGTACACAGGACAAACAATATTAATAACACGTGTAGGCTACCTGAGAGGTATTGTTATCCTAGACACATCTATGTACAATGATAAACTAAATGAACTATTGAATGAGGCGGGTGCCCAATCCCTAAAGGGGTAGAAATAGGGGAGCTCTCCCCTCCCGCCAAAGGCGGCTTTCTAGGGCCTTTCCTAGCTGATGCTGAGAGGATTGGTTTCTAGTCATGTGGTGATGGGCTGGTCTATCAGAGTGAGAGCTGAGCGATCTCAGCCATACCCATAGCTTACTCTGACTGTTCCTTTTACTTATATATTTTCTAGACCTCAAGTCTCTTCCGTGGATTGACCTCCCAATCTGCCAACCTAGAGGTTGGAAGCCAAAGCGTCACATTTTTCCTTTGCCCCTCATCTTTCTCTTCATAATTGCTGAGGGGCACAGGGCCCTGGGTGGGGCTTTTATAATGTGGTCGGTTATGTAATTTTTCGAGATTGGTCTGCCTAAATTGAGTTGAGGGTGGTTTTGGCATCTTTAGGTGTCGAATGGGGAGAAAATCATAGGGTTAAATTTTTTCGACCCCCCTAAGCCTCGTTTTGGGCCAAATCCAATATGGCGACCTTCCCAGGCAGTTAATCTGTTATCTCCTCAAGTTCATCCTCGATAATGATCATTGTGGTGTCTTTTATAGGGTTTTCGATGATGCTGAGTTGATTGGCAACATTTTCAAAGCAATTCGAAGTCAAGGTCACAAGATTCGATCAAGGTCAAGGTCAATTTGAACCCTGAAATGACTTAGTTTTGTAATAAGGATTTTGTATCTTGATAAATAATCTAAATAAGTAACAGCAGCATTCTCAAACTTTAATGTAGAGACAAACAAATGACAAAAAAAGGAAAATACATATTATTTCCTTGACAACAGGGATTATATGAAGCATGTTAAACTAAAACAACCCCTGGTACCGTACTATAATTGTAGAATATCATAGAAATGAAACCATAAACTTGTCAGATTGGAAAATAATAGCGAATTCAATCACGTTCATCATCATCATCATCACTTTCTTCTTCATGGTCCAAATGGTAGTCACAACCATTGCTACATCCTCTTGCGTAACACTTGCACAACGGTGTGCACACAAGACTATTCTTTGTATGTGAGCAGTTCCCTATCCATGCCCCCTTACAACCACACTTGATGAATTCAATGACTGCATTAGGATCTGGACAAGACAAGCATCTCACTGGAAGGTACACACCTTCTTCAATTGACGACCCAATATCTTCGAGACGAGGCAGAGCAGGTTTAACAGGTGTGTAACTTTTTTCACGAGTGCAAATGTAATTAGTTCACATCAAATCACTTCAAACTTCATCATCATGATGGCTGCAGACATCATAATGTGACACTCAATTCCTCTTTTAAATGCTTTACCACTATAGATACTTCGGAGAGCTGCAGCGGAATAGACACCCGTCTCCACTGCTGCAACAGTATCCCACTTCCCTCCACTTGTTTTCCAAGGGCATGAAGGGCTGCAAAACATATATGAAGGATTCCAGGTTTGAGAATCAAGTTTTTGTTTTTTGTTGATACCTGGGTTTGCCGTGCTCTATTGAAGTGATCAAGGTCTAGTGTAATAAGAGTTCGCCGCTCTGGACCAACAACGATGGCGGAGATATTTTGAGTAATATTGATGCAGTGTACAATGTTGCCAAGTCTTGAAGAGTGGTGATATACTACCTCTGAGTTGCTCTTGGGATGCAATTCTCCACCTTGATGTGAGAGTAGCAGGGATTTTGTTGCAGCCCAGGTTGGCACCATACTTTGCTTCATGAGTTCCTCTGCCCCTTTCACTTTTCTTTTCTGCAGCTTCAGGATGTTTTCTCTGATGTCTGTTGTGTCTTCTATTTATGCTGCAGACATAGGTTCAGATTCGGTGGAGATATCAACTTGTGGTCCTATGTGTGAGAGGAACAACTCGCTTGGTAGTTCTAAATTTGAGGAAAGTGTCCTTTCTCCCATCTCTGTAGATTCAACATTGGGGAGAGACTCGATATCACTATAGGCAGATCAGATGTCGGAGAAGATGCAGCCAAAGATTGATTTCCCTCATCAGTGGCATCAGTATCTGTTTGCTTAGCATTACCTAAGTAGCTTGCTAGCATCCAGGTGTGAGTGTACCTGTTGTAATTGTGTAGTAGATGAGACCTTGAACCATGTGTGTACTTTGAGAATGTGATGGGTCTGAGCACTATTGTGGGTTCCTCGAGGTACGTGAAGTTTAGTTTCAGTTGTTTGCTTGGAAATTTGCTCAGGATGGTAGAAGGTGGCTGTATTGGTAGAGCAGTTTCATCATCTGGATGGTTGAGGACCATGATAACACCATGGAACGTGTTTTGTCCATATGGTGTGTCCTCCAGCATATCAATATTGTCTAATGCAAAGGATAGACTAACATCTTTTTTGAGGAAGTCTGGCAAACACACACTCAGACCTGGTGTGTTCTGCATACATCTCAATACCCCATCTTCTACTCTTTTCTGGATATTCAGGATGTTCTCATAGCCAGTGCCTAGGAACAACGAAGAGAGGATAAACACTAGAGTTTTGCCCCTGACTCGAGCATACACAGTAAGGGGGAGACCAATGGAAAGGGGTGTTTCAACACGGTGCTTGAAACATTTATCACTTTTTGGCTTGTGCTTCACCTACCTATCTGTCCGTGTGTTTTGGATGAGTACTTGAGAGCAGACATCTACTACTTTCTTTGTCTCGGTTTCTCACCCTTATCTACAATGTTAGTGTTTCTAAACAACAGATGCTTTTGGAAAAACTGGAGCATGGGAGAATTATCAAATGACCACAAGTCCCCTATGAATTTTCATACATAACATTCAAGAGTTTCCCTTCTCAGAAGACTTGAAACTTCAAGTAAAGAAGCGATCACTGGATTGTCTTGACTGTGTGTGGCAAAAGCCACAGCTTTACTCACCGACCTTGACAACATAGCACGCTCTGCTGCTGTTGTTACTGGTTTCACAAATTCGAGATTAAGGATATTTTTCTGAATTAAGTCCTTGAGATACTTCTTGAAATGCCCCTTGTATTCCAAGTGATGCTCCCTCAGCAGTGTGGTGTACTAATCATTGATTTGGTTCATATTCAACACCACACCATCACCGGATAAGCTGCCCATCACTGACATAAATAGATGGGTATCACAGATTTTGCAGATCATAGTTTCATCATTGATACTATGTGGACAAGTAGGCCTACGCTGAGCTCTGCGTAGGCAGTTCATGTGGTAGTACTTCTTCAGTGCTGATGCACTACCCACCTCTGACAGATCTGATACACAAGCACGAACAGCATTGTCCCCTGTAGTATCCTTGATGTTTAGTAATAACTGACTTTTATTATCAGAGCAAACTTTGTGCAGGGGGTCTGTAGATGTTGGGGAACAGAATGAATATGCTGCAAAAATGCATACTCCTACTTTGGGAAGAATACCTTTGATTCTTTTCGGTCAATCACTTTCATTGCTGCTTTCTCTAGGTAAGGCGGCAGCATTATACAGTTCTTGGATATTGTTCAAACTAGGATTTGCCACTAAATTACCCTTTTGATTACAAACAATGCAAGTTTTCCCCACAGATAGTGAAGAGTAGCACTACAGGAATGTCTCGTCGTGAGTCTGAAAAGAATTGAATAATATAAATTAATCAATAACATTATTTGGCCAATAGTGTAGGGCAATCCTGACTTAAAATTGATAGGAATGTTCTATAGATGAACCAGGGACCCAGGGATCTAATCATTACACAGAAATGTCAAGTTAGTCCATTCATGAAGACAATAAAAAATAATATTTTAGTCATTCAGGCCTCAAAATGACCTTGACCTTGATCGAATCATGTGACCTTGACTTCGAATTGCTTTGAAAATGTTGCCAATCAACTCAGCATCATCGAAAACTCTATAAAGGACACCAAAATTATCATTATCGAGCATGGACTTGAGGAGATAACAGATTAACTGCCTGGGAGGGTCGCCATATTGGATTTGTCCCATAAGGGAGGTCGAAAAAATTGAACCCTATGATTTTCTCACCATTCGACACCTACAGATGCCAAAACCACCCTCAACTCAATTTAGGCAGACCAATCTCGTAACCTCCCCTTTGGATGACATATCCGACCACATTATTTGGTTTCCCGGGCATTTCCGCACCTTCCTCAGCTCCCCGCCTTTGAGTGGCTTCGGTCACCCAGGCTTTATTGTGGTAGGCAGGGAGGGTTCTGTGGGGGCTCTTGGTTATGGCCTTGACCTTGCTCGGGGCCTTGGTGCTGTTCGGCCAGGCAGCCTGGGGAACAGCAACAACAACAACTATTGAATGACAGAGATACGTATGAACCTCTTGTGAAGGACCCTACTGAAAATACCAATATAAACTATAATGTGAGAATCAAGATGTTGCTTTAGGATAAACCTGAAATACTTAACAAAATCAAAATAATAAATCCCACTTTACCGTATATGTATGGCCTTCTCAAAACTCATAAACCTGATAAACCTCTTTGCCCAATCATCAGTTCAGTAGGGTCTGCCACTTATAAATTATCAAAATGGCTGAGTATGTTGTTTTCTCCGTTAGTTGGCATGATATCCAATTCTCATGTAAAAAACTACAACAATTTGATAAGTAAAATTAGAAACAACAATGAACCTTGTAAATTAATAAGTTTTGATCTAAATTCCTTATTCACAAAAGTGCCATTTCATGATTTATCAATATTTCTGAACGATGATTTAGTGAATTTAGATTTACCAATAAGGAATTATGTTTTTTATGAAATTAATTGAATTGTGTGTCCTCAACACTAATTTTAATGTAAATTTAAAAAAAATCGGCAAAAATTTGGTTGCGCAATGGGGTATCCCCTCTCTCCGATAATTTATAATCTATTGATGGAGTATTTTGAGACTCTTTTCTTACTCAATATTTGTAAATTTAGACTTCCTTGGTATAGATATGTAGACAATATTTTGTCTTTGGCCTACCAATCAAAATCAACATTCTTTCTTGAATAAACTTAATGAACTTGTCCCCTCAATTACATTCAAAATTGAAGAAGTAAATAATCAGCTACCTTTCCTTGATAATTTGATAATAAATAATAATGGTCATTTTAAATTTAAGGTATATAGAAAACCAACTCTAGTAGACTCGTATATTCATTTTTTCTCCAACATTCATATTAAGGTCAACATTTTCATTTTCTCAGGTATGTTTCTAAGAGCATTAAGGATGTGTAACCCAGAATTTATTGACAATGAATACGAACAAATATATAATCTAGCCAAAATCTTATGCTACCCTGAAAGTCTTGTTGATCAAAGATTAGCCAAAGCCGAAAAAAACATCTATAATATAGGTAATACTGTAAAGGTCAAGACTACTTTGATTAAAAACAGCCCTAAAAATTATGCAGGTGGTGTATATTTAATTCCCTATAAAGTATGCAATCATATGCAGTATATATTGGAAAAACTGGAATAAAAGATTAAAGGAAAGAGTTAAGCAACACAGACAATCATCAATGTCAGAGCAATAATCTAATAGTATTTTTATACACAACAATAGACATAACTATTGAGATGACGGGGTTGCAAAACAGGGGCAAAGCAATTCCGGTAGACACCCTGACAATGCGGGAAGAAGAGCAGCCTACCAGAGCCAGAATAGCTGCCGTAAAGGAGACAAAGAAGACCAGGAGAGGATGACATCAAGAAAGGAAGAGAGAAATTAAAACACGACCAGTTTCCCATGCTTTAACACCTGCCAAAATAGGCCAGTCTACCTATTTAACCAGACCTACCCATGCTCTAATACCCGAGAGTATAGGACAGTCTGCCCGCAAACGGAGTTCGAGTCCGGGCCAATCACAAAGATCCCTGCTCAACTAATGGCAGGGCCAGAAACAAACAACCAAGGTGTATACCCAGTTCCAGCCAGATTTGCAGTACATTGAAGAATATGTTATGCAAATTCCTCACCAAGACCCAGTGCAATATCTTCACCGATGGGAACCCCAGAACCACCTCTACAGTACCTCACGGGAAGACTGGAAATAGTGTAAACAAAGTGATCAGGAACAAACATATGGCCTGCAAACTAGAAAAAGCCAGATATCATGATTAACAGAAAAACATTTATCATGCAGCCATACAACCCGTTGAAATAAAGAGGGTAATATTAACACACAAAGAGCGGGTGGTAGGGTATTTTACACTGTGCCGCCCAGCGGGGGGGTTTTACCCTAAATAGGGATGTTTCCGTGCTCATTTTCATGCATAAACAAAACCCAGATCGTAAAACAAATATCTATCCCTGAAAGGGCGTAAACAGAGCTTTCCAATGACATCCGAACTATCCTTGTACGACCACTGGTTCTCTTGCAACGATCGTGCAACACGAGTGCAAAAAACCTAAAATAAGGTAATTTCCGTACATAATTCCCTGTGTAGCGAGTGAGAGAAGGGGGAGGAAGGTGGTATACAGTTCAGTACGTCCACGGTGGTCGTGGGGAGCGGTCATAAGGTTACTACGCTCGTCCCACCACTCAGCTCTCTCTCTCAGCAACATTGCGTGCTGAAAATGGCACTCGACATATGTGGTGCACCGCCACATAGTCCAAATGTATTTAACACGACAGATGTCGTGCGCCGTTGGTTAAGGGTTAAGAGATAGAGAATCTCCTTGTGTTTATATTAATAGCTTAAGTAAATTTTTATACTAAGAATTACCTTCACAATAACGAAAACAATAATATCCACATGTCCCTACTATCTTGAAACAGACCAAATTGAGTTCTAAATATAAACCGAATATAGTCTGACTGAAATTGAGGGAAGGCAGCAAATACGATTGCTATCTTCCACTGGTTAGGCTGGTTGTGGATAGACATTGGTATTGAGGCTCCTATAGGACGAGACATTCCCTATAGTAGAGTCTAAGGCAGGAGGCGAACGAGAGTGAGTAGAGGAGTCCGGAACCAACTTCCCCTGTGTCCGTGAGAGAGGCAGTTCCCCCTGACGTCCAGCCCACAGAAGAACTACGAGTCTTACGTTGTCCAGATTTTCGTTCCTGGCTATCACTTCTCCTCTACCCCGTACCCTAAGTGTCTCTGCGTGTTATAAGTTGTGGCTATTGTTGTGAAGGCAAGATAAAATATGCGAGTATTCTATATCACTTATTTATAGATCTCTGCCTAAGATCTCTCTTGACCACCTCATACCCGTGTAAGATTTATATAACTTTGATCCATACAGTGATTCTATAAGTACGAGATATAGCCAAGATGATTTGTATTTAAACCTTCAGAACCTTAATTGTACGTACGTTACATAGTAATTCTTGCACGTGTTACTTGTGAATACTCTCATATTTTATTGATATGTGTTATTATTCTGTGTGTATCCAAGTTGAAGTGAAGTGTATAACGTGAGCTAATTTCCTTCTTAAATTCAATATACCTAAAACCTACGCCCAATTTCAGGATCATAGTGCCCATATAATTATTGCCAGAGAATACTTATAGTATTATTTCGCCCCCCCTTGGAAGTGAAGAACCCATCCGTTGAGTTAGAATTAATCTATCCTCAAGATAACCGATTTCTATTAGTTCTTGTGAATAATCTAATGATAGCCGTTACTCGGGTCATGTAATTCTTTCAACACTAATCTAGGAATTCAGATTGTACATTCCTTTATCTATTACGCCTAATATTTAGCTATTTATCATATTACTTCATCCAGTAATTAGTTCATTGTAACAATTATTAATGTTATAATACAACGCTACATCGTTCTGCGTTCTTCTAGGAATTTGTTAATTTATTCAGAACTCCTTTTATGCCATCATAAATGGTATTTCATAAGTGCAACTTTGTCTTCTACGTCTATTCATTATAGCTCCTTTTAAAGCTATAATACAGTGCTACTTCGTTCTGCGTTCTTGTAGGACTTTGCTAATTTATTCAAAACTCCTTTTCTGCCATCATAGTGGTATTTAATAGTTACAACTTTGTTTTGTATTTCCCTTCATTATAGCACCTTTTAACCCGGCAGCTGCAGGGAGACTCTTAAGAGGTTTTACTGGGCGACTGCGGGGAGACTCTTAACCCTTTCACGCATATGACGCGATGTTGAGCCTATTGGGGATACTTTAAAGCCTTTGTTACCATCAGGGGTATTTAGAAACCTTTAGTTTAGTTACTTCAACCTCTGCAGTTGTCTTTGAGTTAGCTGTGGGCAGAAAACTAATTTTGGAGAGGTAATTATAAGAGTGAGAGGACTCTATTTCTTATTGCTAATCTGGCAACCTCTGCATCATAAATGCGTGAAAGGGTTAAGATCCTAGGCCTAAAAAAAACTTTTAAAAGGCCCCAGTAGCACTTGAAACTATTTTTGTTTTCCTCCATACCTCATATCACTTCTCCACATCTGTCAAAGTCCCCTCCTCCCCCCCCCCCCCCCCCCATCAATTATCACCTATTTTCCCTGTTATTCCCTTATTCATTGGTATATTTTCGTGCTAACTTCTGCAAGCCGGTTGGAGGGTGTGGTTATGTGACTAGCGAGTGTGTTGGGTAAGGTAGAGGGTGGGGTTAGACTCTCAGTCATGCTTCAGACCTCGCGAGAGGTGGGGTTGCCTTGCTCTGCTCCACATTCCATGAATGGACCGCTCCGTATTTATTCGCAATTTTGACCATCTAAACACTATTCCCACTTGTTTTATTGTAGTCACATGTTACTATCTTCATATTAAACATAAAATAGGCACATATGGATAAGTATTAATTATATTTATGGTAAATTAACAATTTTAGTGAGGAATGAATCATAATACCTACGCACAGGGGTATAGTGTATACTACAGGGGCTGCGCAGCCTAGAGGTTAAAGCTATAATACAGCGCTACACCGTTCTGCATTTCTTAAGTAGTTGGTTAATTTATTCCAATCTATTCTAAATTATATTTATTATATTCCAACTCAGTCACTATATTTACTGTGAATCTGATTTCCTTACTCCGTGTAATTTGACCTCATCTATGATCGAATATTATTTTCCGTGTCTCGTGTGAGAGATTATTCGCAGAATCTTGGATAGTTAAATTCAGATTTAAAATATCTTTTCCCCTAGCTTTAACACCTAACTGTCGGTACCCATCATATGACGGGCTAGAGAACAATGGACAATGTGGCGGTACCCGTCATATGACGGGTGGCATTTTGAGCACATTATCGGCTCTGAGAGAGAGTCCACGCATTGGGAGGACGATAGGCGGGCTCTGACAGTTCGGCCCGACCACAGAGCCGCGACTGAGCTCCCCACTGCAACATTCCACACTCACGGCCTCGCGAGACCAGGAAAAAACTGGGGAAATTACCTTAATTTAAGGTTTTTCACCTCTCGTTGCACGATCGCTACAGGATAACCCGTGGTCGTACAAGGATAATTCAGGTGTCATTGGAAAGCTCTATTATCGCTCTTTCACGGATACATAATTGTATTACGCTCTGGCTTTTTTTTATGCATGAAAAAGAGCATGGAATGAAGCTCGTTTAGGGTAAATATGCCCGCTTGGCAGGTAGTAGATGTTATAAACGGCCCCGCTCTTTGGGAGTTAAGAGAAGATCATATCTTCTTAACCTGATTTAATATCTCATTAAATAAAAATAATATTTATAGCGACATCAGTCCATCTCACCTGTACCCCAAGAGCGTACCTTTGTGGTCACACCTCACCGCGACCTTTTTTGTTTACCCGCCACGCGCACCACGTGTAGTTTCAAGCTCGTCTCTGTTGCCAGAATTTGTATTTATTATACCTCACTTTAGACACTTTACCTGCATAATTATTGTTGTCAATGTGGATTATTAGTGTATATATTTTCCATAATTGCGTATTTCCTCTCCAGTTATTATGTAAATGACAACTATATTTCACAAGGGAGTACAACTTATTCAACTTTCTCCAGTCACATTATATATTAACTTGCTATTCTATATAATAGTGGAGTTAATACCCCATAACTTGTACTAAATGTCCATTGAATAAATATGAGTGTAATCTATACTGTGTGTTTATTGTGTTGTGGATTGCCCGATAGAGTAAATACTAATCATATAAATATGAGTGTAATCTATACTGTGTGTTTATTGTGTTGTGGATTGCCCAATTGAGTAACTTATCATATACATGAAGTTAGATGTGTTCCTGTCGAGCATATTCCAAATCTAAATATCCGAAGCCTGGATTGATAAAGATATAATACTGAAGCGAGTTTGATTACAACCTGGCATAACAACCATAATGTGAAATGGGATGAAGCTAAAATAATCTATTGGTCAATCATTTAGAAAGACTTTGCTGAGTCAGCCTTGATCAGATCACAGAAAAACACTATTAAATTAATCTAAACGATGGACTGTACATAATAGATAAAAAAAAGTGTAATCTCCTCCTCGAAAATTATAAAATAATACGATCAAAAAACATATGTCCAGTAAATTAGTACATCAGTTGTTGACCTCTGACCTGTTGGTGAGGTAAATAAGTCAAGTAAGGTAAACCTCTCAGGTAGCCTACACATGTTGGTGAGGTAAATAAGTCAAGTAAGGTAAACCTCTCAGGTAGCCTACACATGTTGGTGAGGTAAATAAGTCAAGTAAGGTAAACCTCTCAGGTAGCCTACACATGTTGGTGAGGTAAATAAGTCAAGTAAGGTAAACCTCTCAGGTAGCCTACACATGTTGGTGAGGTAAATAAGTCAAGTAAGGTAAACCTCTCAGGTAGCCTACACATGTTGGTGAGGTAAATAAGTCAAGTAAGGTAAACCTCTCAGGTAGCCTACACATGTTGGTGAGGTAAATAAGTCAAGTAAGGTAAACCTCTCAGGTAGCCTACACATGTTGGTGAGTTAAATAAGTCAAGTAAGGTAAACCTCTCAGGTAGCCTACACATGTTGGTGAGGTAAATAAGTCAAGTAAGGTAAACCTCTCAGGTAGCCTACACATGTTGGTGAGGTAAATAAGTCAAGTAAGGTAAACCTCTCAGGTAGCCTACACATGTTGGTGAGGTAAATAAGTCAAGTAAGGTAAACCTCTCAGGTAGCCTACACATGTTGGTGAGGTAAATAAGTCAAGTAAGGTAAACCTCTCAGGTAGCCTACACATGTTGGTGAGTTAAATAAGTCAAGTAAGGTAAACCTCTCAGGTAGCCTACACATGTTGGTGAGGTAAATAAGTCAAGTAAGGTAAACCTCTCAGGTAGCCTACACATGTTGGTGAGGTAAATAAGTCAAGTAAGGTAAACCTCTCAGGTAGCCTACACATGTTGGTGAGGTAAATAAGTCAAGTAAGGTAAACCTCTCAGGTAGCCTACACATGTTGGTGAGTTAAATAAGTCAAGTAAGGTAAACCTCTCAGGTAGCTGTGACGCATGTCGAGTATGAGCATGCTGTACAGAACGCCCAGTCAGGCCCCACTCTCGCTAGGATCGTCAGGGCAGGAACTTTGGCTGTAGTCTGTGTAGAGTTTCCTAACTCAGTTTATGTGAACCGTTGTACTATAAGTATTATCATTATGTATTTTGTTTTCTTCTAAGTCAACGAGTTTTATTTTATATCATTAGATATAAGTATTGTGTGTGGGACTTATATGTAATGATGAGAGGAGAGAGAGGGAGATATTACGTAACGGGGATCAGTGAGTGCGCCACGCGGGCCGGTAGGCCTAATTCCCTCCTCCCTCCTCCCTTCCTCCCTTTCAGCGCGTGGGAAGTTCTTTGTCGATCCCAGATTGAGAGAGAATATGACGTCATGATTGCCAGTGGGCGGTCCTTAAGTAGTTTGAGATATGCCGCTAGAGGGCCGAGTATAAAAAGGGAAGTCTAGCCGCATTGTCCCTTAGAACTCATCAGGCAAAGCGACCTCTCATATCCCTTGCAACTATCCATATTCTTCCGACTGATGTGAACTTTCTCTACTCTCTGAACAGCCTATCTTCTTCTCTTCTCGTCCCTGTTTAACCTCCATGACCCCTTTGGTGCAGATTTAGTCAGCCAAAGTATTATCGCTTGAGTTCTCACGAGATAAGTGCCTGTTAGATAGCCTATTTTTGGAAGGGTTAACTAGAATAGGATTGATTGATGTTTGTTGCACTCGTATATGCATTTCCCTGTGTGCGATTATTCATGTTCCTGTTTTCTGCTGGTTTAGGCAATGCTAGACTGGGATAGGGTTTCTGAGTTGTGATTTCCTATGAGTACTAGGTTGCGGTTGAACCAGTACAATTGCAACGGAGACGTGGAACGCCTAGGTGGTCTTTCTGACTGTGTACCGTGGGAGTTTAGCACTGTGTTGCGAGTGAGGGCTTTTGCCTGTGCCACCCAACACTGTGCTATCTCATTTGCTTGACTTTGAGAGGATCGCCAGGAGAGAACCAGATACTAGTGATCTGGATCTCTCAAGAGAGCATCCCGTCAATTACCGTAATTTGGCCGCACAGTCTTAAGGACCTCGCTAGGCTACGAGCCGCTTGCTCAGCCATTGTCTCTTAACCTTAGATATCCCAGCTAGACTTTGCTCGACCAGCAGATACAGCATAGTATTGAAGCTTCTCCTTATGTATATTATTGTTTAAGCACTATTGATTTCATGTGTGGCACGCTTAGCTACTTCAGAGATTAGTGGCCCACGAGCACAATCTTAGTAGGCTATTGCTAGTGCATTGTCGGAGTACTTCTTCTTAATGTTTGCCATATCCTATTGCTTATTCTTATAATTCTTCTTATGTCAATTTAAAGCCTTTAATTACCAGTGAGTTATTCATTAAATTGCTGTTCAAAATCCGATACTTACTTCTTATGAGTATTCGAGAAGCATCTAACTTATCAGAAGATTCCTTGCTTGATGCTCGAGGACTATTGTTTAACGTAACGTAATAGTGCCGATCCGAAGTAGAGGGTGGAGGACTTCTTAAGTTCTTAGTTCAAGGGTGGATTACTTCGGCTTCGGCCAACACTATTCTTTAGTGTTGTAGTACTTTCTTCTTTGTTTGATTGTTGACCAGACTAGATAACTCCCGTCTTGTTATTAGTCTGTTGTGTGAAACGCTAGTACCGAGTTCTTGTATACCCCGTTATAGCAGATAGAACTCTGGAGGGTAGTGGCATTTTTTGTTCGGCTGGCAGTACTCTGGGGTTGGGATCGTGTGTTTCCGTTGTGGCAGCGAGCCATACTCGAGTCCTGTGTAAGAGCCCTAGTGTACCCGAGTGCCCGGTCGTAACAAATGGCGACCTTGCTTAGGATTTTGTGAACAGTATAATTTTTTGCAGAGTTGTACAACATTTGTTTGTTCGTACTTTAGCGTACATATTGAAGAATATTTTTTTTTGTAAGGCAATTAGGAGAGCATTTAAGAGACTCCAGTTAATTTAGTAATTAGTGCTTGCATAAGGGAGTTTAACACTTTTGTCTCGAGAATTTTTTGGTGAACTTCAGTATGTCGTGCCCTAGTACTGACGAGGAGCGAGAGATGCTAAGTGAGGAGGTGCCGTTAGTAACTAGTGAGGAGGATGCTAGACTTTTGTGAGTAAGCAGTACCATGTGACGGAGGAGAGGCTGACTGGGGTGAATGTTTATGGCTTGCACCTGATAGCCAAGGTTTTGGGTCTATCCAATGTAGGAGGGATGTCCAAGGGGGAGCTGATTTCCTGGGTGTTGCGTGGGCGACATGGGGTTTCGGAGGAGAGGGCGTTTGGGGGGGTTCCTCCCCAGATCCCCTCTCACTCGACTCCCACAGTGCCGTCCACTCAGTTGCCGGAGGTTAGCACTCTCCCACAGAGGGATGAGCATTGGAAGATTGGAGTGCCCTCGGGCGGTGCGTATGGTGGTTCCCCAGTTCTTGCCCCCCTCCTTCAGTAGTGGCAGCTCCCTCTTCCGGCCTGTCTCCTGAGATGATATTTAAACTCGAGCTTGCTAAAATGGAGAATGAGGCTAGGAAGCAGGAGATGGAGAATGAGACTAGGAGGCAGGAGAATGAGACTAGGAGGCAGGAGAATGAGACTAGGAAGCAGGAGAATGAGTCTAGGAGGCGTGAGAAGGAGATTGAGGCTGAGATTAGGAGACACGAGGCTGAGCTTAGATACGACTCAGAGAAATATTGTGCTCAAATAGATTTAGATAAGACTCGTGTCACGGCCCAAGTAAGAGAGCAGTCCTTGGCCCAATTAGTCAAATTGGTGCCGGCATTTAGTGAAACTGAAGTCACAGAATTTTTTAATCGTTTTGAGAAGAAGTGTAGGGAGCATAATTGGCCTGAAGAGAAGTGGGCAGCTCTGGTCTCCTCAAGACTTACGGGTAAGGGTCTGAAGGCTTATGATGCACTGCCTTTAGAGTCTTGCATTGACTACCCAGAATTGAAGAGAGCTGTCCTACGGGCATACGAGTTGCAACCAGAAACATATCGATTGAAGTTTCGGGGTGTTACAAAGACTAGGGAGGCGACCTTTATTGAACATGCCCGGGACTTAAAAGATGCACTTACAAACTGGACACGTTCTGAGAAAGCTGAGACGGCCGAACAGTTGACTGAGCTGTTTCTGCTCGAGCAGTTTTATAAGTGTACAGGTGCAGAAATGACTTTAACTATTAAAGAAAAGAATCCAAAAACTCTACAGGAGGCAGCTGAGATGGCTGACCTCCGGCTATCATTAATTCGTGGGTGCGGGTCTGCCCAGCGTAGTGAGGCAGGTAACAAGGGGCGTGACGCCCCACCCCCCCGAGTTAGTAATATATCTTATGCAAACAAGTACAAGAGTTATGATACCAAGACTGACCACAAGACTAGCACCGTCCCATTTAAGAAGGGGCCGGGCCCTTCCCAGTACCAAGGGAAGCCCAAAGGGGAGTTAGAGTGTTATCAATGTCATAAAAAGGGGCACTTTGCAAGAGTCTGTCCTAGCAAACCACCTACAGCAGCTGTGTCTTTGGCCTGCAACATTGGTGTGTCTCTGAAGCCTTCTGAGTTTGCCCGGGGCAGTTCGTCAGAGGCTGAGGCACAGCCAATGCAGAAGCACCTGGGAGGCTCGAACCCTGCTCAGGATGTTTTTTGCGACCATAGAGGACGGGGTTGCGTGATGTGGGCGGGGCGCAAGCATGGAGTAGAGGTCTTGCGTGATACAGGTGCTTCCCAGACTTTGATGAAAAACTTGACTGGCTACCCTATAAATGCGGCTCGGGTGGTGGTGGTGCAGGGTATTAATGCAACTCGGTCATACCCGCTGGTGCGGTTGGAGTTGGAGGTGGATGGTGTGGCACGTGAATTGGATGTTGGGATTGTGGAGAAACTGCCAGTGGAGGGCGTCGACCTTCTTCTCGGCAACGACTTTGCAATGCCCGCTTCTGAGGTTCTACCCTTAGTCGTTGCCGAGAGGCCGGCCGACGTGAGTAGGGAAGAGCGAGAGTGGGTCGAGCGGTGCCAGGCACAACCCATGGCGTGTGCTGTCACCCGAGCTCGGGCAGCTAAAGTGTCACAGCCTAGTCCTCCGTCTTCAGACCAGCAGAGGAACGATCAACAGGAGGAGGCTAAAGCTGGAGTTGGTTTTAAGAGTTTTGACTCGGCGGCTCTCCTGGGTGATTCAGTATTAGCACCATTACTTAGTTCTGGAGTAGCCCCTGGGCCTGTCATCGAGAGTGACGAGGCTGGGCATGACGAGTCTCCACGACAGCAACGTTATGAACATCGAGAGAGACAGAGGGAGCAGCTCAGTATCGGGGAGGGTCATGCATTGCTCCGGGAGCAGTTAGATCGCTTGGCACCCTCAGATATACGTCGGTTGCAGCTGGAGGACCCTGAGCTCCAAACGTGTGCTAATGGAGCTGTGGAGCTCGACGAGGACGGTGATGCACAGCCGGGAGATTTTTTGTATTTAGATGGCATCCTGTATCGGCGTTTTCAAGACCCTAACCGTAGCTGGAAGATGGGGTCCGGGGTAGTGGACCAGTTGATGGTGCCGCGGGAGTGCAGGGATAGCCTACTGAGTTTGGCGCATGACACACCGCTGGCAGGACATTTGGGGGTAAGAAAAACGGTGGCGGCTTTGGGGAAGTTGTTTTGGTGGCCGGGGATGAAGTCTCATGTGCAGTCCTGGATAAACTCATGTGATATTTGTCAACGGGTCGGGAAACCAAACCAAGTTATTCCTAAAGCTCCGTTGCACCCTATTCCTGTAATTGGGCCACCTTTTAGTAAGATTGTTGTTGACATGGTTGGTCCCCTCCCTCCCACAAAGGCTGGTAATAAATTTTTGTTAACCATCATGGATGTTGCCACTAGATACCCCGATGCATACCCCATGAAAAACGGCATGGCTAAGACGGTAGTCAGTAACTTGTTGTGGTACTTTTCAAGGTACGGGTACCCGGAGGAGATTCAGTCTGATCAGGGGTCCAATTTCACCTCCAATCTCTTTAAGCAAACAATGCAACAGCATGGAATACGGGCGGTGGTATCGTCAGCGTATCACCCTGAGAGCCAAGGGGTGCTTGAGCGGTGGCATGCCACCCTTAAAAGCATGCTCAGGTGTTATTGTGCTGATAACGGAAGAGATTGGGATCTTGGATTGCCGTATGTACTGTTTGCTGCTCGGGAAGTGCCTGGTGAGAGCCTGGGATTTAGTCCAAACGAGCTGATTTTTGGACACCGAGTCAGGGGCCCCCTTAATATGCTGCGGGAAATTTGGGAAGGAACTGTGCCGCCTTGTTCCTTGTTGAAGTATGTGTTTGAAAGCCGTGAGCGCATGCTTAAGAGTCTGGAGATGGCAGGTCGGAATTTAACAGGGTCACAAGCTTTAATGAAGGACAGGTATGATCGCAAAGTGAAGCTCCGGGAGTTCATTGTGGGACAGGAGGTGTTGATTTTGTTGCCTTTGGTGGGTAACCCCTTGTCGGCGAAGTATACTGGACCCTATAAAATTGTGGAGAAAATTTCGGACCTAGATTACCTTGTTGCCACTCCAGACAGGAGGAAGAAGAATCAGTTATGTCACGTGAACCTGATAAAATAGTATGTGAGGCGCCCCTCTGAGCCTCTCACTGTCCCATTGTTGGCTTGTTGCGGCCGTGGTGGAGAAGGAGAGGGGGACAGTCAATCTTCAGAGGAGGATAGCTGGGATCACCATGTTTCAGCGGATCAGTGGGCGGGGAACTCGAGCCTAAGGGCTGACGAGGCTATAGCCCATTTGCCTGAGCCGCAATTTGAAGCTATCCGTCAGTTGCTCGGTTTATACCCCACTGTATTCGCTGAACATCCAGGCCTCACTACTCAGGCTATGCATGATGTTGACGTGGGGCACCATCTACCCTTTAAGTCAATCCCATACCGTGTGCCCCCCATAAAACTACCCGCTCTGAGGGATGAGTTGGAGTATATGCTCGGTAGAGGGTTGATAGAGAAAGGTACCGTTAAATGGACTTCCCCCGTAACACTGCAGCCTAAACCAGATGGCAAGGTACGCTTCTGTATTGATTTCCGTAGGCTAAACGGTTTGACTCCAACTAACCCATATCCTCTTCCTCGGGTTGATGATAGTGTTGATAAAATTGGTAATGCTCGGTTTTTGTCTAAAGTTGATTTAGTAAAAGGTTACTGGCAAGTACCTTTGTCCGAGCGCGCTAAAGAGGTATGTGGTTTTGTTGTGGACGGGAGTACCTACCAGTGCAATGTTGTGCCTGACGGACTTAAGAATGCACCAGCAACGTGTCAGAGCCTGATGAATGAAAGTGAAAAGGACAATGATGCGCTGGGGCATTTCGAGATCTATGTTCCAGCCTATGGTCCGGTCGGTGTAGTTTACCCAGATCATTACCCTCTCGAGATCTTGGACCAGTTTCACAATCGGAATATGAGGCTGACCAGGTGGTCACTAAGGTTATTGGTATATAACCTGGACATAAGCCATATTGCCGGTTGTGACAACGAGGTTGCATGTGGTCGTTCAGGGGTATATGATCCTGGGTAGATTGACACACGGGTAGCCTCCTGCTTTGGTTTGAGTAGTATTTTGCGCTTGGTGCTTGTTGGCTCGCGGTTGTAGCCCAGCGTATTGGGTCGTAAAGCAGGATTGTTGAGCGTTTGGTATAGAAGAAAAATAGGCTGCCCTTATAGTGCAGCCGGAAAAAAACATATTAAAATATAAAAATCATATAAAAAAAACTCTTTCTTTTTGATGAAGATAATTGTATAAGTTTGTCATAGCCTATAAGGTTTGAGTAGTCCACGAACTATCAAACGGCTGAGCTGCTGTAAGCTCGCTCTGGGAGCATGATATTATGTCTTTTACTATTGTTGGGAGGAGTTATGAAATGTGAATTTTTTTTTATAAGATGTGTTTTAGTGATAAACTCAGCGTTGTTTTAGTGCCATGCGGTCGCTGGGTGTGAGGGGTTTGATGGGGTTCTGTATATCAGATTTTAGCTCAGGGTTGAGCAAGTAAAATCTTGGGGGAGGTGTGACGCATGTCGAGTATGAGCATGCTGTACAGAACGCCCAGTCAGGCCCCACTCTCGCTAGGATCGTCAGGGCAGGAACTTTGGCTGTAGTCTGTGTAGAGTTTCCTAACTCAGTTTATGTGAACCGTTGTACTATAAGTATTATCATTATGTATTTTGTTTTCTTCTAAGTCAACGAGTTCTATTTTATATCATTAGATATAAGTATTGTGTGTGGGACTTATATGTAATGATGAGAGGAGAGAGAGGGAGATATTACGTAACGGGGATCAGTGAGTGCGCCACGCGGGCCGGTAGGCCTAATTCCCTCCTCCCTCCTCCCTTCCTCCCTTTCAGCGCGTGGGAAGTTCTTTGTCGATCCCAGATTGAGAGAGAATATGACGTCATGATTGCCAGTGGGCGGTCCTTAAGTAGTTTGAGATATGCCGCTAGAGGGCCGAGTATAAAAAGGGAAGTCTAGCCGCATTGTCCCTTAGAACTCATCAGGCAAAGCGACCTCTCATATCCCTTGCAACTATCCATATTCTTCCGACTGATGTGAACTTTCTCTACTCTCTGAACAGCCTATCTTCTTCTCTTCTCGTCCCTGTTTAACCTCCATGACCCCTTTGGTGCAGATTTAGTCAGCCAAAGTATTATCGCTTGAGTTCTCACGAGATAAGTGCCTGTTAGATAGCCTATTTTTGGAAGGGTTAACTAGAATAGGATTGATTGATGTTTGTTGCACTCGTATATGCATTTCCCTGTGTGCGATTATTCATGTTCCTGTTTTCTGCTGGTTTAGGCAATGCTAGACTGGGATAGGGTTTCTGAGTTGTGATTTCCTATGAGTACTAGGTTGCGGTTGAACCAGTACAATTGCAACGGAGACGTGGAACGCCTAGGTGGTCTTTCTGACTGTGTACCGTGGGAGTTTAGCACTGTGTTGCGAGTGAGGGCTTTTGCCTGTGCCACCCAACACTGTGCTATCTCATTTGCTTGACTTTGAGAGGATCGCCAGGAGAGAACCAGATACTAGTGATCTGGATCTCTCAAGAGAGCATCCCGTCAATTACCGTAATTTGGCCGCACAGTCTTAAGGACCTCGCTAGGCTACGAGCCGCTTGCTCAGCCATTGTCTCTTAACCTTAGATATCCCAGCTAGACTTTGCTCGACCAGCAGATACAGCATAGTATTGAAGCTTCTCCTTATGTATATTATTGTTTAAGCACTATTGATTTCATGTGTGGCACGCTTAGCTACTTCAGAGATTAGTGGCCCACGAGCACAATCTTAGTAGGCTATTGCTAGTGCATTGTCGGAGTACTTCTTCTTAATGTTTGCCATATCCTATTGCTTATTCTTATAATTCTTCTTATGTCAATTTAAAGCCTTTAATTACCAGTGAGTTATTCATTAAATTGCTGTTCAAAATCCGATACTTACTTCTTATGAGTATTCGAGAAGCATCTAACTTATCAGAAGATTCCTTGCTTGATGCTCGAGGACTATTGTTTAACGTAACGTAATAGTGCCGATCCGAAGTAGAGGGTGGAGGACTTCTTAAGTTCTTAGTTCAAGGGTGGATTACTTCGGCTTCGGCCAACACTATTCTTTAGTGTTGTAGTACTTTCTTCTTTGTTTGATTGTTGACCAGACTAGATAACTCCCGTCTTGTTATTAGTCTGTTGTGTGAAACGCTAGTACCGAGTTCTTGTATACCCCGTTATAGCAGATAGAACTCTGGAGGGTAGTGGCGTTTTTTGTTCGGCTGGCAGTACTCTGGGGTTGGGATCGTGTGTTTCCGTTGTGGCAGCGAGCCATACTCGAGTCCTGTGTAAGAGCCCTAGTGTACCCGAGTGCCCGGTCGTAACATAGCCTACACATGTTGGTGAGGTAAATAAGTCAAGTAAGGTAAACCTCTCAGGTAGCCTACACATGTTGGTGAGGTAAATAAGTCAAGTAAGGTAAACCTCTCAGGTAGCCTACACATGTTGGTGAGGTAAATAAGTCAAGTAAGGTAAACCTCTCAGGTAGCCTACACATGTTGGTGAGGTAAATAAGTCAAGTAAGGTAAACCTCTCAAGTAGCCTACACATGTTTTTAATATTATTTGACATGTGTACGATGTTGTGTTCCGATATTTACTGTATATTATATTTATACATGTTTATTACTTATATACATTTTTTTTACTCACGTCATTGTATGCTTAATTTTATATATGTATGTGTAATGTATATGTGTACTGTATATGTATATTATGTATGTGTAATGTATATGTATATTATGTATGTGTTTGTGTATGTATGTATATTTATGTATATAAATATGTATGTGTATGTGTATGTGTGTATGTATATCTATCCATCTATTGCCTGACGCCGTAATCCCCGAAGGGGTGGCCACGAACGAACCGCCCCATGCACCTCTGTCCCCAGTCAGTCGCCGCCCGTCCTCCCAACCAGCACCGCCTTCATTCATAATTATACTTCCTCACTCCATCCTTTCACCTCTCCCTCTCTGTCCTTCCACCTCGCTCTCGTACACCCTCTTAATCAATCTCTCGCTTTCCATACGTTCCATATGGCCGAACCATCTCAAGTTGTTCCTTTTCACACTTTCCAGCACATCTATGTATATGTATAATTATATATTCATTAGTTCACTTGTGTATGTACAACATTTAGGTTATATTATTCACATAAGCTTTTTTGTAGACGACAATATTATAATTGTTATTTATTCTTAGATTATTTATATCTTCAAATAATATATATGATTAATGATAACGTGAACATTTTAGACAAATTACTATGTAAAGAATATCTAATTTATAAATAAATATTATGTGTTGAAGAAAATGTGTAATGTAAAAATAATCGGAACAGGCAGTAAGATGGTAACACTTTTTGTTTATATATGCTAGCTAGTACATTCACGGTGGTAAGTCGTAGACCAGGGGTGTGCCAAAGTCCTAGCCACACATTGGCAGCAGGTTCGAACAATTTGAATCTTTGGTGGTTCAGCCTGGACGACGTAAGTGAAACAAGTGCATTGATAGTTAATAAGCTCCGCCCATATACAGTACAGTTCCGTATGTAAATGCAAATGTTACGGTAACATAATATAAAACGGTAATAGTTATCGGGAATCTAGTTAACGGTTCAATTATGGTTCACTGGTACATGAAAATCCCAACAAATAGTTATATAAAATATATTATTATATATTTACCAACGAGGTATTCGTCGATGGGTTTAATCCAGTCCCCCACAAACGGCTAGTTCAATTGCATGACATGTAGGAATGTTAACATAATACAATATCATACAATGAACTTAGCTTAGAGGACTGGTGATGTAGGACTGTTGTTATATTTAGTTGTAGCACATGGTGAACTGTGGGTTGAGTCAGAGCCGGGGGAGGAGATGTTAATGTTATGGTGTTGATTGAGAGACTGAAGGGCCGGCGTCCGATCGCTTCGCGAAATTACATATGGCTGCCGGCTCATAATAATTATAACCCATAACTTGGTTTCAAAATACATCTAGAGCTGATGTAGATATTTATACATTACAGTTAATATTTAACCTAACTTAAGACTAAACTACAATACACAAAGAACCAGCCGAAATCGTACATGCGATACGATACCGCCAAATTCAAATGTCCTAATGGACCTAAAACTGTCGGGATCATTACCCTATTCCCGACATATTGCCCGCCACCAAAAATGATATACAGGAGCTATATACAGAGAACAAAAAAAGGACATCGAAGTCAAAGATCACCTTGTTTGATCTTAGATCTCCAAAGATCCACGGAACTCATAGCCGTCCTCCTTTTAGGACGAGCGCCACCTGAAGCCTGAGGAGGATCATCCTTCTCATCATCAGCTGCCCCACCTTGAGGAGCACTGTCACCAGCACTCTCCCGCGGAGGGGTATCAGTAGAGACGCCAGGATCATCCGGCAGTTCTACATCCTGCTCCAAGGGATATAACCTTACGACTGGGCGAGTAGTAACCCCAGTCGAAGTTCGTATTCTAGCAACCCTTATAAGACCATCAATGCCCTGGAACAAATCGATAATCCTCCCAAGCTTCCAAAATAACCTAGGACGCTCATCATGAATCAGGACGATATCCCCGATACGAGGCCATCGTTGATTCGTCCCTTTGATCTTATGAGAGTGACGCTCGCGAAGAGACAGCAAATATTCTTGGGTCCACCGTTTCCATAGATCGTCGGACACCTTGTTTACATACTGGAAGCGACGACGTGTGGCGTCAGCATTGCCGAACGTAGGATCATGCAGATCTTCGTCATTTACGGACGATCTAGGAAAGGTATTAAGGGTTCGTCCACGTGTTAGCATAGAAGGCGAAATGGCTAAGAGGTCATCAACATCTGCCGAGGTATAGGTCAAGGGCCTGTCGTTGACTGACATCTCAATTTCTATTAAGATGGTTTGCAACTCCCGGCTGGTCACCAGTGCCCTTCCTAGTACCTTCTTCAAGGCGGATTTGACGATACCGATTGTTCTCTCCCAAATCGCCCCGAACCACGGTGCACGTGCTGGTATAAATCTCCATTGACAACCCTTTCCAGTGAGGGTAGCCACAACCTGCGGGTCATCCATTAAACTCTGGAGATATTTAGAGGCCCCGACAAAACAAGTCGCATTATCGCTCATAATAATTTGAGGGAAACCATTGCGGCCTGCAAAGCGTCGTAGAGTATGCAAAAACCCCTCACTGGATAGGTCGTCAATCAATTCAATATGAATCGCTCTGGTTACCGCACATGTGAATAGGACGGCATATACCTTTATGATATTACCGGGCGATTCTCTAACATGAATCGCTCCGGTGTAGTCTACCCCGGTTACCTGAAATGGTTCAGTCCTTTGTACCCTGAACTCAGGCAAGGGAGGTAGATCAACTGGGGAGTAAGGCTTACCCTGTAATCTTTTACAGATAGTACAGCTATTGTGGATCCCTTTAATTGCTTGTCGCATCTTAGGGATCCACCAACGTTGTCGCATATACGCCAGAACATAATTTACGCCAAAATGTAGGCAGGTCCTATGGCATTGGCGAATCAACAGTTTGGTAATCAAATGAGAGGAGCTAAGGAGGACAGGATATTTCGCAGAATCAGTAATGTCCGCTTTTTGTATCCTGCCTCTACACTTAATAATGCCTCCTTCCATATATAATCCTAGCTGCCTCATTAAGTTTGAGGGTTTGGCCTTTGACTCCTTGCTCAGGATTTTGATGTTCAGTAGGATAAGATTCCTTTTGTACTAAACATATTAGTTTTGCTTCTGCTGATCTCAATTCATGGAGTCTGATATGCTTCGAATCTTCACTAAGGAAAGATCCGTGAGCCCGACTTCTCATGTTGTTAATGAAACGGTATATCCATGCAAATACCCGTATTACTTGATCATAGCTGCCGTAACGTTCCCACTCTACCAACTTGTTATCCTGATGTGTAGTACTCACATTCGAACTACTTAACACATCATCTTGGGGCCGACTTGAAGGATCAGATATGTAATCCCTGAAATCCTGAGGCCACTCAGTTGGAGATGTAAGCCATGGAGGTCCATGCCACCAAATAGAGGAAGACATAAACTGCTGTGCCGAGATCCCCCGTGAAATGATGTCACTGGGGTTATCCCTGGTGCTCACATAGCGAAATTTAGCCGTAGGAACTAAGTTATGTATCTCATCAGTGCGATTAGAAACATAAACAGGTAACACTTTCTGGCTGTGTACCCATGAAAGCGCTATTTGACTGTCGCTCCAGACATAGACGTTATTAATCTGTAGTATGTCTGCATAAGCATCCAGTGTAAACTTTATTAGACGAGCAGACAGAAGCAATGCAGTAAGTTCTAATTTAGGAACTGTAATCTTCTTTATAGGGGCTACTTTGGCCTTCGCTATAGCCAGCGTCGCTTCACTACCATTGCATATGTATATGGCAGTACCGTACGCACTATTACTAGCATCAGAAAAGGCATGTAGATCCACCTGTTGACCACTAATAACCTGACGATTTAGTTGGACCTTGCAACATGTGGAAAGGTCCGACCGAATCAACTGCCAAGTATCTTGTAACTCAATCGGGAGGGGCGTATCCCAATCTAGTTTTAGCCGCCACAGTTGCTGTAAAAACATACGAGCACGGATTGTTACAGGCAGCAAAAAACCTAGGGGATCAAACAACCTCGCTGACAAGCTTAAGCAGTTTCGCTTGGTCATAAGCTCACTGCCGCATGGGGTGTGACAGAAGGATATACAATCTGTGGTAGTGTCCCATTTGTGGCCTAAAAACTTCACCTCACTATTCTCAGTAGCTACACCGTCAGAAGCAAATTGACCTTTCAAAAGATCACTATTAGTGGCCCATTCTCTTAAGTATAAATGAGCCTTGGCAAATATATCACGGATCTCCCAGCATCTCTTGAGCAATAAATCTTCATTGTCTCCGGTGCCTTGAAGATTGTCCACATAGATCCCCTGCTTGATCTCATTCTTGAAGTCAGGATCTAGTCCAGCCTCCTCAAGATGACGCAAGATAGTAGCGTTGAGAAGGAACTGGGAACAGGTCGCCCCGAATAAGACGACTCTGAACCTGTAGACCAGATACTCTGAATCTAGATCCATTGGGTCCCGTGGCCATAAAAATCTTGTCGAGTCCCTGTCTTCACGATGGAGTTGAAGCATCAGGAAGGCCTTCTCAATATCGGCGACCCATGCAAACTTATGACATCTGAAGCGCAACATAATTTGCGCTAGATCAGAGACCAGGGACGGACCCGTGTACAGACAATCATTCAGGCTATAGGAGCGATCACTAGATTTAGCAGAGCAGTCATACACAATACGAACAGGAGTAGTGGAACTGTCCTTTTTAATCCCATGGTGAGCAAGGTAATGGATGTTATCCCCATATTCACTGAGATCTACTCTCTCCACAAATCCACGTTGTACCTGCTCGGCTAAAACTGCCGCATAAGTCTCGCAATAACTTGGATCCTTGACAAACTGCTTCTGAAGGCCACGTAACCTACCAAGTGCTAGATGGAAATTAGTAGGTAATTTACTCTTGTTATCATTCCAAGGGAGCCTTACCACATACTGACCTCTGCCAGAGTCATACGTTACAGTCTCTTCATACGAGCTTAACGCTAGCTTAGACTCACGATCAAGTTCATGTGGGTCAATTCCAATATTGTCCAAGTCCCATAGCTTATCTATATCAGTACATGTATTATCAGGCACATTTGGCCTAATATATTTATCTATGGGGCTTACTGCTACCTTGAGGACCGTAACCACCTCCACCTGTGTGTCTTGAGAGGAAGTGGCATAGGATCCAGAAATGGCATACCCTTGGATCGTGGGGAGCATTATCAGCTTATCCACCCGCCGATATCCAGGGTGAACCAGGTCGTAGTAATAATCAGCTCCGACCAGTAGCATAATACCATTGTTAGCAGAGAGTTGATCATCAGCCAGTTTATACCCCTTGCTTCTGAGATATTTCAAATGTGGTTGAATCTCTGATGCTATATAGAAACTGGGTAGTGTGTCGACCACAACAGCCTTGATGGGACATACCTTTTTTCTATAAACATATGAAATCTCCACAATATCATAGTCACTGGAATCTATTTCACCAGTGAAACCATGGAGACGCAAGTTCTCTTGACCCTTGCTGGTACACTTGAGCTGGGGTAATGATGACCGCAGAACGAATGACCTCTGTGAGCACTGGTCAAGTAAGGTGCGCGTCATTATAGTATTATTATTACTCCCCACTACTGGCAGCATCATAGTAGGAAGCAATTGACATTCTCGAGAAGCAATGGACATGGCAGATACTTTATCACCCTCGCTCTTACCTTTCTCATGTGACTCTTTGGGGGTTCTCCCCTTTTCTTTGCCCTCGTGCCGATCAGACTGGGTGCAAAGGGAAAACCAATGTTTCCCCTTGCAATACTTACAAGGTTTGATATAGGAATTGGTGCAGGTACTGTTGAAGTGGTCTCTTGCCAGACAGCTGGTACATAACTTAAGCGATTTAGCCTTGCTAATCTTCTGTGTAGCCTTAGGATACTTAGGACACTGATACCACAGATGACCGTGGACACTGCACAACTTACAACCCAAGGATATTGGCCTTTTCTGTTTAGGAGAAGTCTGTACCGGGAAAGCTGCAGTAGATGGCGACACCTCCACTTGTCGGTAGTGTCCAGTACTCTCCATATTGAAGACTTCAGTCTGGTACACCTGCACTAACGCTTCCAAGTTTAGTGGAGAGTCGCTTAGTTGTCGTCTTAAGATTTCCCTTAGGGGAGAGGGTATCTTATTCAAGATATTCACACTAAATATCTCCTCCTTGGTGACGGCCATTGTCTCCATACTTCGGAGGAGGCTCTCAAAGGAGGCATAGTACTCCTTTAGGTCCGCCACATCATAGGATGGAGGATCTAGTGTGAAGAATTTGGTAATTAAAGCTGTCTTGATGACTTCCACTCTCCCGTAAGTTCTCTTCAGCAACTCCACTGCAGACTCGTAGCTGGTAGCTTCTAGCTTGTACCCATCGACTAACTTCAATGCCTCCCCTTTCAATTGACCACGGAGATATGTGAACCTTTGGATGGATGTGAGCGTTTTATTATGATGGACGGAACACTCAAAAATATCCCAAAATCCAGTCCAGGTAGCCGAATCCCCGGAAAAGGTAGGCAAAGTAAGCTTCGGCAGGTTAAAACCAGTCGCCTTTGGGGTACCGGTATCCTTAACAGAGGTTGTTTCTTGGGTGGAAGATAGTCTGGCTAATGCGGTATTAACGTCCTCAAAGTACACAAGATCTGCCGACATTTCTTCTTCCACATCGTCAGTAACCGTCATTAAACCATATACCTGCTGAGCATAACTATCATAAGTAGCTAGCGATTTAGTAACAGTAGCAAATTTACCCTTTATCTGATCAGCCGTGGCACTTATTAAAAATTCATCAAGATCTCTTAAACATCTATTTAAACTTCCCTTCATCCCTCCCTTAAGAATCTTAAGTTTCTTCAAATCTGTCATCTTTAAGGTCTAAATTTAAGCAACTTAAATTACAATGAGGTCAGACTACAAACTGTTAATCGAAAGAAAGGGTAAGGTGAAGCACTAATTATTATTATAAGCCCTTTATAGGTAAGCCTAGCTGGTTAAGCTACAATCATGAGGTCTGACTATTAACTGTCAATCGCTTAGGAATCAACAAAGACAGACACTCATGACCGCCACTGTAAGCAACTAGGCCTAGGCTAATATAAAATTAATATAAAAAGTCACATGAGAACCCTCCCCACAGCAAAAGGAATAATGAGTCCCACAATGACAACACAACTAACACCACAGGCACACCACCAAAGCGAAATGAAGAGCTACCACAGACACCTGCAGGACGAGACTGCCCAGCCTATCCTAGGAGCGCGAAATGGCGCCCTACGAATTTACCCCAACCCCAATCTGCAGCCCAGCTAACCCACCAAAAAACGCCAAGGAGCACACGCCCAAAAAAACTAGGAAACAAGTCCCCCAAAAAAAATAGAGACGGCGCCTAAGTGGCAAAAAACAAGAGGGAAGAAGCTGGGAGTAAACTAGGGAAATGGCAGTCGGCCAACAACGCGCGAGGCGGCAGCCATTTGTAAACCCACAAGCGTCGAGGAAGTAAACAAAACGGGACCACGGTAATGAAGCCTGAGGGCACGAAGGACCAATATTTGTCGGGAATCTATTGAACGGTTAACTTATGGGTCACTGGTACCTGATTATCCCAACAAATAGTATTATATAAAATAGTAATTTATATTTACCAACGAGGTATTCGTCGATGGGTTTAATCCAGTCCCCCACAAACGGCTAGTTCAATTGCATGACATGTAGGAATGTTAACATAATACAATATCATACAATGAACTTAGCTTAGAGGACTGGTGATGTAGGACTGTTGTTATATTTAGTTGTAGCACATGGTGAACTGTGGGTTAAGTCAGAGCCGGGGGAGGAGATGTTAACAGGATGGTGTTGATTGAGAGACTGAAGGGCCGGCGTCCGATCGCTTCGCGAAATTACATATGGCTGCCGGCTCATAATAATTATAACCCATAACTTGGTTTCATAATACATCTAGAGCTGATGTAGATATTTATACATTACAGTTAATATTTAACCTAACTTAAGAATAAACTACAATACACAAAGAACCAGCCGAAATCGTACATGCGATACGATACCGCCAAATTCAAATGTCCTAATGGACCTAAAACTGTCGGGATCATTACCCTATTCCCGACAACTATATTTCGTAATTACAGCTTTATTATACTTCGTAGGTAGTATGTATTGATAAATATATTGGTCATTCAAGCGAAAATGAAGGTTTTAGGGCAATATATATACGACACACGTATAGCCTAGCCTACTTTTGTAATCACAAACCTTACATAATAAGTTAGGAATGTGACTACGAATGCTTACTACACTAACCCTACGAAATATGATATAATTATTATTATTCACAGTTCACAACACTTCCACTGGGTCCATTCTAGCCGCCTAAAAACCACATGGCTGGCTATGGAGAGGTAAGCAACGAGGCACAAACAGTCACAAATCACGAGTTATATGCATAAAATGTATTACATAGCCACAAATTGATATACATTGCCACTTGGTACATAAATAATCCAGATTTGCCCGCCTGAAAACCGCTCCATGGCAGGCAATGGAGGAAAGACGAGATTAATAGGGCCCGGACCCCTACCTCACAGACTGGCGGCCGGGTCACTACTGTTGAAACAAAGGCCCGCACTCCTCTCCCAGGGACGCTAGGGGGTTGCCAGATATTTCCTTTTGTAACTTACTGACTTGACTGGGTAACTTACCAGCCAAAAATGCGTCAAAATCGCGTCATAAACTTATTTTCTACGAATATTTCTAACTTACGGGTGGCATTATGACGCGATTGCGTCATACGACCACTCTTGGGCTGGTGGCATTATGACGCGATCGCGTCGTAAGAATGCGAGAGAGTTAATAATTGTACACTCTGCCTTATTAAACTATGCCTCAAACTGTTATCAAGAATCATGTTAATCACGCATTGTTATATTCACTATGTCTTTATATGTGACATCTTGTTGTTATTGCTACTGGTGGTTAGTATTAAACTCGTGTAACTACCTCACCCTAATTGCCTTACATCTAACACTCCAACCCTCCCCCTCTCCCTCTCTCTGTCTCTCTCTCTCTCTCTGTCTGTCTCTCTCTCTCTCAACTTCCTCGTCACGTTTTACTTCCTGATTATGTTTGGCGGGTACAAGTTTAGAGCGGAGCAGGTTTTGGTTCTTTGCTGGTGCTGTTGTTTTTTACCTGTCTGAGAAACACAACCGGGTATGAGAACAATTAACGTCAGTAATGGTATTATACATGACACACTAATTGATGCAACACCGGATTTCCCATAAGTTGCCGAATCCAATCGAAGGAAGTACACTGTAACACACACACACACACATATATATATATATATATATATATATATATATATATATATATATATATATATCACTGTGGTCATAATTTAGTCAGATGTTGTGTAGTAAACCACAGATATGGTGGGTCACCAATCAGTAATAATTGATCCATCATGACCGTATATTTCACTGGGAACTGTCGGGCTCATTAATTACCTGTAACAACACAGTTATCACTGGATGTTAAGGTGATCATCACTGATGAATGGTGCACTACATGTCACTAAACAGCTTATATTATCATATTACAGTAGTATGAGACGAGTTTGAACTATCGCATAATTATCTCCCAATAAGTCATGTTTTCATTTGAGGCAACGATTTATTTACATAAGCATTAATTTGCAATTGCCGGATGCCATAATTATTTATTATATTTGAGTACACGGTCTATTGCGTAAGTTTGCCACATTATTTGTTTTGTTATTTGTTAATATTTCATTATTTTGGCATACACACTTGTTTCAATGGATTAAGTGCAGTACTGTAAGTGTTATTATATTATTAATAGTTGTGACAGAATATTTTCTATCAGATGCAGTTATGTGTGTATGGCGTCTGAATGTGTTTGTGTGTGTGGACCTGATGTGTACTTGTATTCATCGTCCGGGTATTAGAATAAAGTGTGCCTACTAGCCAGACAAAACAAACGTCCATCACTTTACAGGTACGGTACATTCATTTAGGAATTATATGAGCTGCCTTATAATGAAGTAAATACAACCAGAAGTTGCTAATATTTTGTCCTAGAATTTTTGTTATTGAACATTTTTACTTAAGTTGCGAGAGTATACAAAACATGTTGTAAACAAATATGGAAATAGTATAGTCACACACACACACACACACACACACACACACACACACACACACACACACACACACACACACACACATTACATACACACGCACATACACGCACACACACATGCTATTATCACCTACACGTTCTAGTGATCCATTATGTAGTGTTGAAGAACATTAACCAATTATTCAGGAAATGTGAATTATTGGCCTTGTTGAATATTTTGGTTAGTAAGGCACTTCCGACTAAATCATCAGTAACTTTCATTAATATGTCAATAGTCTTTGGACTTACATTATCCTGGTATTATTCATACACGGTGTATCACAATTAACCCTTTCAGTACTGGTGCCGTCCTTGTAGCTTTATTCTGGCTACTGTTAGACGTTAGTATTCAGTTTAAAAATAGCTTCACGTAACCCTTTATATTACGACAGATTTATCACAAATAATTAGCAATTTAATGTAACATTGAAGGTAAATTGTCTTACAGCTAGAGTTTAACCTTACAGAAACAACATTGGTTGATGATGCAGATACTGACCAGTATCTGGGGGATTAATGTTTTAGAACCGTTAATGTAAACATTGCCTGTATGTTATTGTTGAGTTAATATAGTTGGAACAGTGATTGTATAACTAAAGGTTTGGCTGTGATATAGTTTGTAATGTTAAAGTAATATAGTTAGAACAGTGATTGTATAACTAAAGGTTTGGTTGTGATATAGTTTGTAATGTTAACGTACGGTAATCAATTTAGAAAAGTTATTGTATAACTGAAGGTGATTTCATTCCTATTATTTCATAGGATTATACCTATTAGCTCAAGAAGGAGCCTATAAGTATTAGTTGGTAAATACTGTCGTAACACTCTGATACTAAGGTGGCAATTATATGCGAGATCAGTTAAATTATAGCTTAAATTCATATTATTAATTGGATTTTAGTAACACGAATACGATGTGTGTCGCTGTGTTGAAAGAAGGATTATGTTGATCCTAAGCTGTAAGGAAGGGCGTCATCAAGAGGGGTCGTCATATTATGGTACTGACTCACACTGAGATAATGAACCGGCCATGACAGTGATGATGATGGAGAGAGAGAGGGAAAGAACCAAGATGGCTTAGGTGAAAGATTATGCTAAAGGGTAGAAGAGAAGCATCAATTAAGATTAAGATGAAACTTCATCAGCACCTTAATTGGTATACAAATATTAACTTTAGGTCAATATCAATTTAACCACGATCTTCCAAACGACTGTCCCATATTTTTTGACAATTCATAAATCAACCTTTTATCTTCTCTCAGTATTCTTGGAGTTTCTTTTTCTCTTGACCTTTTTTGGAAAGATCATAGCACCACTCTTGCTGAAACAGCTACCCATAAGTAAGGTGTTCTCAACTATCTCCGTTGGTTCTTCACCCCCACACAGCTTCTTGCACTGAATAGGAGCACAGTACGCTCATGTATTATTCGCATGCGTGGGGAAATTTAACTCATACCACACTTCTTGAAAGCGTAGAGTCAAAAGCGTTTCTTCTCATCGACTCACTTCCACTTACTATTTCCCTATGGATGAAGAAGTGCGGGAGAGGATACAACAGGGGAAGAGGGTTGTAGGAACGCTGAAAGCAGTAACAAGAAATAGGGTGGTCAGTATGGAAGTGAAGAAGTCCTTGCATGACAGTGTGGTAATCACGACACTGACTTACGGAAGCGAAGCATGGACGTTGGTTGAGAGACTCCGATCAAGAGTGAGAGCTTTGGAAATTAGTTACTAAAGAAGTGTGTGCGGAGTTACATGGAGGGATAGACAGACGAATGAGGAAGTAAGAAGGTGTGGTGTGGAGGTATATGTGCTGGAAAGTGTGAAAAGGAACAACTTGAGATGGTTCGGCCATATGGAACGTATGGAAAGCGAGAGAATGACTAAGAGGGTGTACGAGAGCGAGGTGGAAAGACAGAGAGGGAGAACTAGACCGAAGGAGAGTTGGAAGGATGGAGTGAGGAAGTATATGGATGAAGGCAGTGCTGGTTGGGAGGAGGGGCATCGACTGACTGGGGACAGAGGTGCATGGGGACGGTTCGTTCATGGCCACCCCTTCGGGAATCACTGCGTCGGGCAATAGATAGATAGATAGATATCTACACGCTGTAATGCTACATGTATCTCACTCTTCTATAGTTATTACAATAATAAGTTTTCTTCAGAGCAAACCTATTACCTCCTTCTTTACAAAGAGTGGAGGACACCCACCTTACAAAACACTCCCACCCCTATTCTGTTCGACTCTCTAGCTCAAGAATGAACTGATTTTCCCAGTCTCTCTTCTACTCAACAAGTAAGCTTTGGAACTCTCTCCCTCAATCAGTCTTGCCCTCACCCTATGACTTAAACTGTTTTAACCTACTAGTGTCTAGACATTTTGACCCTAATGTACTTTGAATGTGTCTCTCTGTAACTCTTTCAACTTTAGGTGAGTCACTTGTTACAGGTAGCTTTGCCTCTTGTATCTGTCATTTTCATAAAATATAATTAAAAGAGTTGGAGTGTTGAGAGCAGTCACCCTTCTTTGAGACAGATTGAATGAGAGCAAACTTCCAGCAAGTAGGGAAGACGTTAGAAGAAAGACAGAGTCGGGAGAGGTTGCCTAGGCAGGGAGTCAGCACGGAAGAAGATATTTTGTGTACAACAGGAGGAACACCATCCAGTTCATACGTCTTCTTAATATTAAGCCGAGAGAGAGTAGAAAGTGCATCCATAGAAATTATTAGGATAATAGGCATAAGTATGAGAGGAGGGCGGTGATTTAAATTACTTATAGGATTACAAATCTGTGACAACATTCTTGTCCCCTATGGAATGTTGTCAGTAGTGCAGTTGCATAATTATTTGTATGCATTGTGCCGTCATTGCAAATCATAGACACATTGAGTAATACAATGTTGATAATAAGTGCATGTAATTACGTAACATTAGAGTTTATCAATCAACGAACTAGGGCACTAGTAAATTTTAAAACTTTTAATATTGAAGAACCAAGCACCCGGCCCGTCGATCATTGACATTTCAGCCAAACCAATATTGAGCGTTGATATTGACTCACCAGGATCTTCCAGGTAAACTGGATATATTGGATTCACATTTTGCATCCGGTAGGAAGATCAACATAAGGTTACATATTATTGTTACATGTTCGTAAACTACGTAAACCCGTTACATGCCATGGGCATGTTAGGCAGTTATGGAAGAATTGTGATACGTTATGTTTCTTTAGCTTCCATACTCCAGCATAATACATAATTAGAATTATCAGGATTTAATCGATTTGAAATTTCAAAATTGTATTGCATAAACTAAATGTACATGACATATATATATATATATATATATATATATATATATAGAGAGAGAGAGAGATAGATAGATATATATAGATATATATCTCCATCTTAGGAGATTTCAACGTTCACCACCGCCAATGTCTCTCCTCTCACACTACTGATCCACCTGGTGAACAAGCCTACGTCTTTTCTATCATAAATGACCTAGAGCAGTTAGTTCAGCAGCCCACCCATATCCCGGATCCCATCGGAGGTAGGCCCAACATTCTTGACTTGTTTCTAACTTCTAACCCTTCTTCTTATACTGTCGATCTTTTCTCTCCTTTGGGCGCCTCCGACCATAAACTTATCTCTGTCAACAGTCCTATCTCTCCAGTATGGCCACCCGATCCTCCTAGCCGGCGGCGCTTGTGGCACTTTGGCGCTGCCAACTGGGAGGCTCTCCGGCAGTACTTCTTTGATTTCCGATGGAATGATTTCTGCTTCTGTGGCCGGGGACCCTCGGAGAGTGCTGAACGCATTACCGAGGTAATCCTATCGGGCATGGAAGCATACATTCCATTCTCTTTCTCTCAGACTAATGCTAAAAAATCTTGGTTTACTCACGCCTGTTCTACTGCTGTCCGTAATAAGGAGGAAGCATTCAAACAGTACCGACATCTTAAAACTCAAGACTCTCATTCTTCCTATGTTTCTGCCCGGAATCAAGCCAAATCTGTTCTTCGACTTGCCAAACACTCTTTCATCAATAATAAATGCACTGAACTATCCAACTCTAGCTCTTCCCAAGCTTTCTGGCATCTAGCCAAAAACCTCTCCAACAATTTCCCTTCCTCGTCTTTCCCTCCCCTTTCCCACTCTGATGGCACAACCATCACTTCTTCCTCTGACAAAGCTAAACTCTTCGCTCCAACTTTTGCTAGAAACTCCATCTTGGATGATTCCGGTGCTATTCCTCCCTCTCCACCCTCCTCTCTCATACTTATGCCTAATATCCTAATCTCTTCTAAAGATGTACTTTCTACCCTCTCTGGGCTTAATATTAATAAGGCGTACGGTCCGGACGGTGTTCCTCCTGTTGTTCTCAAAAACTGTGCTTCCGTGCTGACTCCCTGCCTAGGCAAACTCTTTCGTCTCGGTCTATCCTCTAATGTCTTCCCTTCATGCTGGAAGTTTGCTCACATTCAACCTGTCCCAAAGAAGGGTGACCGCTCTCAACCCTCCAACTATCGTCCAATTCCTCTCATCTCTTGTCTTTCTAAAGTTTTTGAAACTATTCTTGCTTCCAAATTTCTTAAGCATTTCTCTTCTCATAATCTTCTCTCAGATCGCCAGTATGGCTTCCGCAAGGATGGCACTCATCTAAACCCTGTGGGTTCAGCACGCATGGGTCGTCTCCTACACGAAGCAGTCCGCAGCCATGGATCAAAAAACGCCATCCGAGAAGAAGCAGCAGTGACATAAATCATCCAACGCCAAGAAAAAAACAGAGGCAACCGAGGACCACCAGCGATAAGGACCGAAGACAGCGAGGACCGAGGACAGCCATGAACATAAATGTAGATCCGACAAGAACCAAAAATATTATTAAAGAGCGTTCCGTGAGTTCTAAAATAACAAATTTAAAGGTTTTCTATGCAAACGCTCGTAGCATACGCAATAAATTTTCAGATTTAGAGGAGCTAGTGTTTACAGAAAATTATGATGTGATTGGCATAACAGAATCTTGGCTCAATACAGAAGATAGAGACTTTTTAGCAGAGTATTCACTTCCCGGTTATGTAATGTTTGAGAAAAGCCGAATAAATCGAAATGGAGGTGGCGTTTTACTTTATATCAAAGAAAGTCTTAACCCTACCCTCTTGTCAAAACCTCAAATTGTGAACGTCGACGCATCTTTTGTGCTAATAAAGAATAATAAAGGTACAAAAATAATACTTGCATTAATATACACACCTCCAGCTCAATCAGTGCAAACTGACCGAGAAATTTACGAACAAATTGCAGATATAAGTAACTCACAAGATACCGTAATTTTTGGCGACTTTAATTTACCTGTGACCAAGTGGGCCGATACTCTTACTTCACACTCCGGACATGACTTGTATACGAACTTGCAAGAGAGTTCGCTTTATCAATTTGTTCGAACGCCGACCCGACCCGGGTAATAACGTTCTTGACATTGTACTTGCAACAAAAGAAGAATTAATAGAGAATTTGAATGTTGGTGATGAATTCAGTAACAGCGACCATCGTACGATAACTTTCACTTTAAAGTTTACTAGTAACGAACCAAATAGTAGCATCGAAAAAGTCCCTAATTTCAAGAAAGCAAACTTCCATAAACTTAGAGCTATGTTTAAAGAAACTGACTGGAGCTTTTTAATTAACAATAACGACATAAATACATCTTGGAAGTTATTCGAAACCACTTACCTAAAAGCAGTGCAAGACTGTATACCATCGAAAATACGGCGTCCAGGCCATAATAATAAGCCCAAATGGTGGAATAAAGATATTTCAAACTGCCTGCTTGCTAAAAAATTTGCTAATGATAGATTAAAATCCTCACAAAATGACGAAGAACGGGTGAAATTTGTAGAGCTACGACGCAAAGCCAAAAAGTTAATTAAGCAAAGTAAAAAGACCCTAGAGTTACATATTGCGAATCAAAGTAAAACAAATCCGAAAGAATTCTATAGTTATATCAGAAAGAAAAAAGTAGTTACTTCAACTGTTGGACCGTTAGTCGATAAAAACGGAGAATACACCAAAGACGAAGTACAAATGAGTAATGCCCTCAATACCTTCTTTGCATCAGTTTTTACAACAGAAGACCTCAGTGATATCCCTACACCATCGCCGATTCAGATTGATAATTCAGATGTTCTAAGCAATATCACCGTTACAGAGAGAGAAGTATTGAATTGTTTAGATAAACTCAAGGTAAATAAAACGCCTGGACCTGATACAATCTCGCATAGAGTTCTAAAGGAAGCTAAGGATGAGCTCTCCAAACCACTGACATTACTATTCAATAAATCCTTGCAGTCTGGAACTATGCCTGATCACTGGAAGCTAGCCAACGTAACACCGATATTAAAAAAAGGCAGCAAATCCCTACCCAGTAACTATCGTCCAATTAGCTTAACCTCAGTTGAATGTAAAATGCTAGAAACGGTCATACGAGACAGACTCGTAAATCACTTAGAGGAAAATAACATACTTAAAGATACTCAACACGGCTTTCGTAAAAAACGTTCCTGTTTAACAAACCTCTTAGACTTCTTCCACGATATCCTCAACCTCTACGATGAGAGTAAAGCTGTAGATATTATATACCTTGATTTTCAAAAGGCCTTTGACAAAGTTCCCCACAAACGTTTACTGCTAAAACTAAAAGCGCATGGAATACAAGACGGTGTGTAGAAATGGATAGCAAATTGGCTCAGCGACAGAAAGCGAGTTCAACGTAGAGTTACCAAAATGATACCTAGCCTAAAGAACAAACCATACGAAGAGCGTCTTAGAGAATTAAATCTATTTCCTTTAACCCAGCGCAGATTAAGAGGTGACTTAATTCAAGTGTTCAAAATCATCAAAGGCATCGACAATATGAACTGTAGTAAGTACTTCACTATCGACCAATCTAATTACACGCGGGGAAACGGTTGCAAAATTATTGGTAAATCTTTTAACTCACACGAATCTAAGAATTTCTTCTTCAATCGAGTTGTCAACTTGTGGAATGGGCTTCCCCGAAACGTTATAGACTGCATCACCGTTGATTCATTTAAACTCCGCCTAGACAAATATCTCGCATCAAACCCGCGACTGACTGCGTTTGTAAATGAATAACTTTATTTTATCCCCCCCTCAGTTACTAACCCATCTGTCCCCTACTAACTTCCTAATCCTGCCACGGACATTAGTTCCAGGGCAGTGATTCCCTTTCCAATGTTCCCTTACCCACTCTAACCCACTGTTTGGACACTTGATCCTCAGTGTTTTGGAGGACAGGCAGCCTGGAGGGGTCACTAGATCTGTTGTTGCTTGATTTCCTGTGTACTCCTTTGTACTCCTTTGTACTCCTTAATGGTTGCTCTACTAGTGATCTTCTTTCATATCTTACTAACTTTTAGTCATCCTCCTTTCGGGACTTCGGTGAGACTTTTTCTATTGCACTAGACATATCGAAAGCCTTCGATAGAGTCTGGCACAAATCTTTAATTTCTAAACTACCCTCCTTCGGTTTCTATCCCTCCATCTGTGCCTTTGTCTCTAATTTCCTCTCAGGCCGTTCCATAGCCGCGGTTGTGGACGACCATCGTTCACTTCCTCACCCTATAAACTCCGGTGTTCCTCAGGGCTCTGTCCTATCTCCTCTTCTCTTTCTAATTTTTATAAATGATCTCCTCAACTGTACCTCAATTCCCATTCATTCATACGCAGAGCAGACGACTCAACCTTACACTACTCCATTAGTTTTTCAGAACGCCCCATCCAGCAATCCCTCAACGACAAACGTAATGAAGCCATAGAACTCTTAAATTCTGATCTAAATACTATCTCCAATTGGGGCAGAGAAAACCTTGTTACCTTTAATGCTTCCAAAACCCAGAAGACTTTTTCTATTGCACTAGACATATCGAAAGCCTTCGATAGAGTCTGGCACAAATCTTTAATTTCTAAACTACCCTCCTTCGGTTTCTATCCCTCCATCTGTGCCTTTGTCTCTAATTTCCTCTCAGGCCGTTCCATAGCCGCGGTTGTGGACGACCATCGTTCACTTCCTCACCCTATAAACTCCGGTGTTCCTCAGGGCTCTGTCCTATCTCCTCTTCTCTTTCTAATTTTTATAAATGATCTCCTCAACTGTACCTCAATTCCCATTCATTCATACGCCAGACGACTCAACCTTACACTACTCCATTAGTTTTTCAGAACGCCCCATCCCGCAATCCCTCAACGACAAACGTAATGAAGCCATAGAACTCTTAAATTCTGATCTAAATACTATCTCCAATTGGGGCAGAGAAAACCTTGTTACCTTTAATGCTTCCAAAACCCAATTTATCCATCTATCTACCTGTAAGGAACTCCCAGCGGACTATCCCTTATTCTTCAACAATACAAAAATCAATCCTTCATCTTCTCTCAATATTCTTGGTGTCTCTTTTTCTTCTGCTCTCACTTGGAAGGACCATATTATCAGTCTTGCTAAGGCAGCCTCCCAGAAGCTGGGTGTGCTCAACCGCCTTAGGGGGTTCTTTCCCCTGCACAGCTTCTTGCTCTGTACAGGGGCATAGTGCGTCCCTTGCATTGAGTATTGTTCACATGTGTGGGGAGGTTCCTCTCACACCGCTCACCTAGACAAAGTTGAAAGGAAGGCCTTTCGTATCATTACCTCCCGTCCACTCACCAACTCTCTGCAATTTATCTCTCTCCGCCGTAATGTTGCATCTCTCTCGCTATTCTATCGCTACTATAATAATCAGTGTTCCTCAGAGCTTTCCCAGTGTATACCACCTCCTTTACGTAGGGCATGGTACCCGTCTTGCAACTCAATCCCACCCCTACTCTGTGCAACTCTCCAACCCGAGAGTGAAACGTTACTCTCAAACTTTCTTCTACTCAACAGCTGAGCTCTGGAACTCTCTCCCAGAATCAGTCTTTCCCTCTTCATATGACTTAAATTGCTTCAAACTCCGTGTGTCCAGGCATTTTGGCTCGAACTTCCATTGATTTTGGCCCTGTCACTCTTTCAACTATGGGGGAGGCACTCGCTATAGGCAGTTCTGCCTTTTGCCTCCCTCAATCATATAGAACACAAATATAGATATATATAGATATATGATGTGTGTATCTCCGTGAGTGGACAACGCAGAATCTTTATTACATACAGTATGAGGTAGTATCTGAATAAACAATTTCCACGACTTATAAACTCACGCAGAAGTATTTAGAATACAATGTGTTTAACATATTATAGTTCTCACCAAGACATTCTCCCTCCCGAAGATCATTATTGGAATACCATTGTTTTAAGTATGATATATTTCCATAGCCTGGGAAATTGAAGGCATGAGGTATTAACCCCTTCTGTACCGACGTCTGTTTATCTTTACTCTGGCTGCCATTGGACAATATTATTCAGTTTAACAAGGGACAGCAATTCTCAAGATTCGACCTATCTCACTTAACCATATTTACTACCACAGATCGTCTAAATATAGCTATTATAAAACCGTCGATACAGAAGGGGTTAAGTTGAAGTTAATGTGATGACCAAACTATCAAACTGTGATTAAGAAATGTTGCAGCTTTACTGGAATAATTCAATGATATTTTAATTGTGTCTACATACTAATATATTTAATAATTCCGTAAGTATATTATTATTTTGCTGTTGCCAGGTGATGTTATGTCTTCTAGGAAGGATATTTGTGAGTGAATGAGCTGAGAATTTGTGAATTGAAGAATACCATATTCATTGTTGTTTTACTTCTAATAATGGTTTTGCAGCTCTAACACTGATTTGTTTTTCTTATCATTATGCATTACAGGTAACTTCTGAAATAATAACGTAGCGTTGGGTCCCCATAGTGTGTGTGTGTGTGTGTGTGTGTGTGTGTGTGTGTTGTGTGTGTGTGTGTGTGTGTTTGTGTGTGTGTGCGTGTGGTGTGTGTGTGTGAAGGGGGGGTGGGGGGCC